>JAJOZX010000477.1:607500-832500 GCA_023014485.1 Bathynomus jamesi | reverse complement strand
TATAAATGTTTGCTCCTCCCACAATTTTTTCTATGCTTACTATATATATGTATATGTATATATATATATATATATATATATATATATGTATATATATATGAATATGTATGTATGTATGTTTATTTTTGTAACCTATATATTGCCTTGATCTGTCCTTTCACTCCAGTGTTCCTGAGGATGTCATTAGACGAAAGCGCTTGAGCACCCCTTTGTGTTTCTTTTTTCCTTCGTGGTTTTATTCATCATAAATACTTTTCACGTGTCACTTTCGTGAAATAATTTTTCATATATATATATATATATATATATATATATATATATACAGTGGTGTAGTGCTAAATAAAGAAGTGAGGGAACGCATTTTGAAAGTGTTACTCAGATGCGGGGGGGGGGGGGACAATGGCGAGCGCGGCGAGCCCATACAGCTGGGGGTCCGGGGGCACTGTAAGCCCCCGGGAAATCTTTTGAAATCTGACCAATTTCAGGGATATTTTGAGGTCATATGCACTGGATATTAGAATATATTCCAAGGTTGAAGATGCAGTATTTCCAGTGTCATTAGATATATGACATCCAGTACGATCAATAAAAATAGCTAACAACTGGAATGATTAACTAAAAAAAAGTTAACAACTGGAATGATTAACTAAAAAAAAGTTAACAACTGGTACGCCGTGGTGACTGTTTCACCAGATCTTTATAGGCTAGCATTGCCTCAGTCGAAGCTAAAAGAAATGAAACAGTTAATGATTCTTTCTCATATTTCTTCTAGGGGTGGGAATTAAAATTTCATGACGTTAGAGATTTGTAAGTTCGGATTTATTTGAAATAGTGAGGGAACGCCGTTCCGTCTACCAAAAAAAGTAAGGGAACGCCGTTCCCACAGTACTACACCACTGTGTATATATATATATATATATATATATATATATATATATATATATATATATATATATAAGCAAACAACCACAGGGAAAAAAGAAACACGAATTCCGAGCACTTTCGTGATATTCACATTTTCAAGGACAAGAGAGAAAAAAAAAATTCTCGTCCTTGAAAATGTAAATATATCACGAAAGCGCTCGGAATTCATGTTTCTTTTTTCCTTTTTCCCTGTGGTTGTTTGCTTATTATTAATAAGATCACGTGTTATTTTGTGATTTTACTGCATATAATATATATATATATATATATATCTAATCTGCTACTACTTTTTGTAATTCGCTATTTTTTATTAATTTTACTGCTACTTTATAAAATAAGAGTTGGCAATACTGGTGAGATTGGTAGTAATTTCCAAACCATTTAATGCATCGTTGATTGGCCTTGCCCGAGAATTTCACTTTAATTTATTTCATCTTGTATAAGCATTGTACGGAATATCGTACGTACTAGTGTAGAGTTGCCTAGCCTAGTCTAGTCTAGGCTAAGCTACATATACTAGCCTTGCCTCAACTGGTTTACAACTTATTAAAAATGTATTGCATGTTATGACATTATTGTAATAAACTGCACCTTCAAACTGCGAACAGCTTTTGTATAGCGGTGACTTTTGTATAGCGGTGACTTTTGTATAGCGGTGACTTTTGTATAGCGGTGACTTTTGTATAGCGGTGACTTTTGTATAGCGGTGACTTTTGTATAGCGGTGACTTGTGGAGGCTAAATTAGCCTAAGTCCTATCTTCTCGTCTTTAAAATAAACTTCTAGGGTAATCTCTAGGACCATCTCGGTGCTGCTACTGTAGTATGCGGTCTACCTACGATTGGTTATTGCATAGTTTGAATTCAAAGGCATTCGGGTGCATTTTCAAATTAAGTTTAAGTTAAGGACAATGAACTTCAGGAGCCATAAAATACAACTCATTTGTTGAATCTTTTTTTTCTAAAATACTCTGATTCGAGAAAACAATCGTGGAAGCATCTGCACAATGAAGTTTTCAGGCGTAATATTGCTCCAGTAGTCATTAAATTATTATTTGGGCATAACCCATCGAATGAAGAATAGTTGGTTGGTTCATTAGGTTATTTCTCCTTCACAACATCTAAAGTCATATGACGGAGGGGATTGACAGCTTTACGTGGTATTCGAACGACAGGTCATTATATAAGTGGATGCGGAGGGCAGTCTCCCATCCAACTACTATTCAGACTTCAGAAGTTCAGACCCAATGTCATTTAGCTTTGATAAATAATCGACGGGAAGTGGTTTGATAACATTGGCCACGACGCAGCTCTGGAGAGAAGAATTTTGAGGTTTTGCATTTTTAAGTCTAAATTCTTCACATCTCTTGCTAAATCGCCACCTGATCTGCGCAGCACTAAAATGAGAAAAATGACCTGTATTTCAGCATATGAGCTACATTGTGGCCAGGTTAGATGAGGGAAGTTGGGTCTGGTCAGTAGTTGGGTCTGGTCAGTAGTTGCATGGGTGACTGTCCTATGCCTTCTAATGAAGTAGCCACCCGTATATGGTTCGGATACCACGTCAAGCTGTAGACCCCCACTGCCACATGACCTTTGTCCTTATGAAGGAGGTCAAACAAGCCCTCAATTTTTCTTTTTAATTAGTTTCAGTATATGAACAGGTTTGGTATGTCTTATTTTAAATATATGAAAAGGAGTATTGTCTTTTTTAGATTGCATTTGCTCCCTCTTCAAGACTTATTATATTCAGCTTGTATATGAAATATCTAAATTTGAAAACTTTTTCCTGCTGTGGTCATAAATATAGTTTACCTTAAATTTACCTTAAAGCGCTTCTGCCTCAAGGGTGCGCTGCTCCCACGAAGTCCACTCAGCGCCTCCTGAGGTGGGGCCACGACGGGGTTGCCACCCCGGTTAGTTGAACTGTAGTTTTTGAATAGGGATTAAATTTTGTAGAGTTGTCTGTAACAACCTCAATCCTTTTTTGTGCACTTGGCACTTTTTTTTTTCTCTCGATTAATCACTGACTTTTGTTTTCTAAAGGATTTATTTATACTTTTATAATTGCTGTTTTTGTTCTTGCATGGATGCAGTTTCTTTCGCAAAGTGTAAATCCTTGCAGATTGGTTTAATTAGCAAATATTCCGTCTTCATAGGTAAATTATGTTCAATGGTCATCAAATGCAGCTAGCTAATGATATCAAAACCATGAATTATTTAGTAGTTCCACACTTGTATTATATAATATACAATTAATTTAATACATGTTTTTACCAGAATTTTGAGAGAAATTTACGGGTCATCTCAATTTTGAGAGCAGCTTCACAAATTTGCGTTCACTGGCTTTGGATGTGAAGTCCAGAATTCTTATGGTTATGGTAAATTTGTAAATTTATGAAGTGACTCGCTTTTCCTCGATTTCCCCCCAAAAAATGTGAAATTTTGTAAGTGTGGTCTGATCAGATATAGGTAGGCCTTGATCTAACATTGGCTGAGCACTCGCTGTAAAAAGTTGCTAAAAAATGAAGTTGGTTACTACTTTTAAACTGAATAAATATTATTGTATGTGTGTGTGGTTTTTGAATTCAGATTTTCCCTCATTGAACTTGAGAACTAGTGAAATACAAGTCTCTAAGATCATTTAATCTAGGCTGGATCTAGATTTAGATTTGGTCTACTCAGCTAAGGACCTGCGAGCTGTCCTGTTAAAACGCATGCAAAAAGAAATGTTTTAAGGTAAACATGTACGTTTGTGGCCAAGAAGTCTTTGAGAGTTGAAAAACCATGTCCACAACATGGTAAATCCTAACCTTTTTTAATATAGTTACCCAAACCCCAATTCTAATCCAGCACCATTACCCCAATCATTAGATATTATTTTTTATAACTTCTCAGTTATCACAGTATTATTTTTTATAACTGCATTGCGTGTCATTACCCTACGAAATAGTTGTCAATACCCCTGTGTTGTAATTTACCTCTAGGTTAGGAACCAGAGCCGGATTTAGACGTGTGGAGGCCCTGGGCAGCCTCCATGTGGAGGCCCCCCCCTACCTTAGGGGAAGACATAATTGAAGTCATCCATAAGATTCATAATATAATTAACGTACATACACTTTCAAAACATTGTGCACTCTTGTGTCTGTCCATTCCACTCATTTCTGCAAAAAATGAAAGCCTCGGGTTACTCGGGTATTCCATTATAGTGAGAGTAGGCCTAAAAGAGTAATAAAAACAAAATAATAATCAGTACACAACAAATAGTAATTGGTAAAAGTTTATGTACTACAGTGGTATTGGATGCGCGTGTTTTTTTGTTGATCATCTATCGGGTTTTTTCTATTTTGATAATGGCTTGTCAATATGTGGAGGCCCATGGGCAGCTGCCCACTTTGCCCACTACTAAATCTGGCCCTGTTAGGAACCATTGTGTTAACTAATCTATTGCTACCACCAAGTCTAGTGTATGCCTAAGGTGGGTATAAGATTCACCTTAACTGATATCACACACAAAATGGGCATGGCTTTGAATTAAAAATTTGGTGGCTACATATAGGCTCTACAAATTGTTATTGTGGAATGTTTCTATAATATAGGGTGTACACAAAGTCCTTTCCCAATTCTAAACTTTAATTGCATGAAATCCAAAGAAGAGATAGTAATGCTTTGTTTTGGATGTTGTTGCATAACATTAAGTTTGTTTCTCATTAAATCTCAACATATGCACATTCAAGTGAAATTGGAGTTCACGCTGTGCGTTCACTTGCATATTTCACGTGACACTGTTGATTGCATCGCATATCCTTGCATGAAGAGTGTCAGTGTCAGCGAGAAGAATATGGTACACATAATCCTTTACATAGCCCCATAAGTAGTATTCCAGGGACGTGATATTGAGGGATTGTGGAGGCTATGGCACTGGCTCGTCATGCCCAATCCATCTTCCGGGAAAAGTAGTGTTCAAGAACTCGCACGCTAACAAACCCCAGTGTACAGTCTTACTGTAAAATGATGGATAGTTGAAGGTCTTCTAACTGGGGGTTACAAAGAACTCGAGCATGTCCAGGTACACTTGTGCCGTAACATTCTTTTCAGCAAAGAAGAATAGGCTTATCACCCTATGATGCATTAATCCACATAAGCATAGTAAACTTGATATTATACAAGTTGCAACAATATGCAAAACAAAGCATTACTCTTTGGATTTCATGTAATTAATTAGAGGTTTTAATTGGGAAAGGACTTTGTGTACACCCTGTATTTTTGCTTTGGTAATGTTTCCAGTGTCATTTCCCAACATTATGAAATCATACAAATTAAAAACTTTTTATAACGTAATATAAAACCTAAAAATGACTTTTACAAATTAACATTTGTAACGTCCGTGTGATATTCCATCTTAATACTCTAGGTGCATTGGGTGTTATCTGAAAACTTTAATAATACCAATAATATTGTTGAGTATAAATCGAAAAGAAACCTTTGAAAAATGTCCAGGCATCTCCAAAACTTTGGACATTAATTTAGACTCTCTTCTCCTTCGACTAGGGGTTGGGTGGGGCATATTTGCAGGCGTTTACTCTTGGCCCCTCCTTCTTGTTCTCGTGAAATTACTTTAATTATTAATTACTTTTGTTTAATCTGCATTAATTTCACTTTTACTACTGATTTTAAACTCTTATTCTGAATTATATCTAAGGTATCTCGTGGCAGAGATGATTTGAAACAGAGGCTGCATGGCGGGCCATTTTGAACGAAGAAAGGAATTTCAAAATGAGATGGTTTTATTTTATGTAACCTAGTTTAACACAACAATAATAATGGAGAAGTGATTATGAATCTATAGTTTTAACCTGTCAGAGTAACTTTTTCACTTTTATACGCACAGATAGACGATACGACTCATTGATAACATTTAACCTCTTAAGCATTATTGATGAGTTACATCAAAACAAACAAATAAAACATCTTTATTGTGGATCATTCACAATTCATAGACACTTAACCTAACATTACAAGTACAATCTTATGTATTATACACTGAACTTAATATAAAAATAAAGGCAACATAGCCACTTAATTAATCAAACAGTAAGCCAGTATGCTAGGTTATCTGACAATTTTATTTATACTGTTATTACACGAGACATCTTGTAACACTTATTATAACATAGCCACTTAGTATAACACTTATTATAACACAATATGCATATATAATCGTTGCTACATTACAAAAATAAGGTATTGTCAGTGGTGGGCACTGTTAACCAAAAAGTTAACTTCGTTAACCGCTAATCCGTTAACCATTAATCCGTTAATTCATTAAACATGTAATGGAAGTTACCGATAAACCGTTAACGTTAACTTTTATTATAAAAAAAATGAAAAACACAATATATATATAATTTAATTTTCCCTCTTCTCGTTCTCCATTTTGTCCATGAGATGCATGTTGCCCTTCATGAAAATTAGCATATCAAAGTTTTCATCAGACAGGGATGATCTCTTGGCTCTCAGGATGTCCTTGCCCATAGAGAACAAACGCTCCACTGCAGCACTAGAGGGGATGGCTGTGTTGAACTTGATGAACAAGTCCACCAACACTTGCTCACCCAAGAAGGCAGCATCTGTCAGCAAGTCCTTGGAGTTGATCTCCAGCCAGGTCTTGACCAAGTTCTGGGCCTTGCCCTTGAGTGACCTGTGGCTTCTGCTGCTCTCTCTTGTCTGGATGACAGCACTGAAGAAGTCCATCCTCCTCCTCCTCCTCGTTGTTGCTGCCCACTTCGTTGGATGTGGTACCTAGAAGTACCGCCAGGACATAAAGGGTTAAGGTGAAAACGCTCCCATTGTAAGACATCAATTGACTCAATTTATGTCATCAAAGTGACATGAGAATTGAAATCTTACCTGATCAGTTTTATGGTTCTTGAAATGTATCAAGGAGACTACTAATAAGGTACTCACAGACATATTATAAATATACATGACTTACTTGACAACAATTATTTTTAAATATTCACTAGCACAAACATGTTGCGCAAGAGACAGACTGCAAATGAAACTAATGTAGTTATTTGTTGTAATTGTTACATATATATTATTGAAAGTGCCTTAAAATGCTCATGATATTTCTTGAAAGAAGTTGAAACATTCAACTGAAATGGCAAATCTTTCCGCCTGATTTTACAGTTGACCATGTTTTGCTCAAACCAATGCCATAAATAACTACCATATTTGGTAAGACACAAATTGTGGTGATGGAAACAAATATATCGCCTGATTTTGCACTGTGGAAATGGAAATTCATTCATCACTATTAACAGTGGTGGATTAATTGCGCACCTGCTCAGCACTGAAAATAATAAACTTTTAAACGTTTATTTATGAATTTTTTGAGTTAACGGACTTGAGTTAATGGAAGTTAAATGTAACGGAAGTTAATTAGCCTGATAATGATTTTCAAAGTTAACTTAAAAGTTAAATCGTTAACGAAAAAGTTAACTTCGTTAATTAACGGATTAACGGTTTGTGCCCAGCTTTGGGTATTGTACACCAGCAGTTGTCTGAACCAAGACTGCCATATAAGTGAGAGGTACACAGTATCTGAAGACAGGACATTGTACAATAACACAATAGAGCTGTTTTGGACCCTAATAATGAAATTATATATATTCTTCCGGATTAACATTTGGCTGGTAGGTAGGTTACACAGTAAACATAAAACTGGCACTGCACCATTTTGGTTCCCTACATAGCATATGGAAAATGAAGCGAAAGAATATCTAACATCAGTGTGTGGTCACTTAGGTGCATCCACAACGCGTTGTGGCTATTTTTTTTCGCTCACAGCAATTTTGATGTTTGGGTGTAACATATACTGTACAATGCAGTACAGTTAAGTTCTAAAAAGATAAGTTTTAACTGATTCTGAACATATACCAAATTTCCTTACTAGCATGTTACCCTGTACATACTGCTTTTTACATTGCCTCTCAATATAAAGTTCATCTCGCATCTCGTGAGTAATTACATGACCTAAGTATTTACATGTCTCTTTAACAGGTATAGTCTGACCATTCATTTCAAAAGACCCACATGTTACATGTTTCAGTAGATTACACCTAAAAATCAAAATATAACTCTGCCCCATTTTGGTGGTCATTTTCTATACCATATTATTCATTACATATATATATATATATATAATAGTACTATCAGCCCATGGGAAGAGGGTGACAGAAGAGCAAGGTCATCAGCATACATTAAATGATTTTTTTCTTTTCCAATGACATAGCCAGTACGTGCAGTTCGTCTATCAGTGCATATAAAAAGTGAGGCTAACTATATTGTGGGGAAAAATTTAAATTAAATAAAAATATTTAGGATCACCTGAAGATCAGGGCTCCCAGCCTTTTTTAGTTAGCCTTATAAGGCTAACTAATGAAAATATCACGACCTAACCAATTGTTAGGTCAACTGTACACCCTTGATGATAGGTTGTCATGATATTTCCGTTAGTTAGCCTTATAAAGCTAACTAAAGAAGGCTGGAGGCCCTGATCTTCAGGTGATCCAATATTTAAATCTTAAATTACATTTTAGCACAAATCTTCCTTCTTTTAAGGAGCCCATAATGAGACTTAGATCTACAGTTGGCTCGCTGCCTCCTTGACAAGAGTAACTTATTCTGGTTCCACTTTAAAATAATTCATGAAATTTTTGTTAATATTCACCACATTCCATATGTTTTTCCCTTTTAAAATAATCCCTAAATCATTATAAATTCCATATTAAAATTAAAAAAGATGTGGGTAATTTTAATTGTATATTAATTGTAATTGTATATTATTTGCAAACAATTTCTAATTATAGTTCTGAATATACTGTAATTTACAATTGTATAGTGTACAGTAGTTCAAATTCTTTATTACTGAAACCAGGAGTTGGTGTTGAAAAAGTTTTCCAGTGCTGCAGTTGAGATTGATCCTGCATTTAGGAATTGTATTTTGACTAGTAAAAGATCACTCCAGTGTTACCTGTACTTGTTTGCTAAAAGATCTTGGCAAGGCCTTGTCTAGGGTTTAGTTTTCGTGATGACTGTGACCTAGCTTATTTCGTTGGGCTAGGCCTGGCTTTAATGTGTCCTATACCCTAGGCCAACAGTGGCCTAACCCTGGCTCGCGAGCTGCATGCGGCTCTCGAGGTTGTTAACTGCAGCTTGAAAGACAATTTTGATTTTTATTGTATTTATCATAAAAGGCAAAATTCATAATACAAATAGGGCTATAATTTTTTTTTCACATAAAAAAAATATAAAAAAAAAATAAGGAAAAATTGAATTGACAATAAAATGTGTTGTGTGTATGACAATTTCTTTTGCGTGACAGGCACTAAGCGGGATAATTACGTAATGAATTCCAATTGCCACTCACCAGTGTCCAGTACCCCTCGAGTTACCCTGCGGGCCGCGTGTAGTAACTAGTGAGTGTGTTTTAAAATTGGCTTCTTAGATCAAGTAGTGGCTATTTTTCTCAGCTATACAAGCGAAAGTTATACAACACCTTAGTTGATTAAAATGACTGAGCAGACAAAGTGTAAGAAACTGAAATATGAAGAAAATAAGAGTTTTTAAAAGAGTGGGAGAAGAGCTTTGCCTTTACTATTAAGGGTGGGAAACCTGTCTTATCTGCCACGTGGCACTCAATCACTTTAAAGCCAGTAACTTAGTGTCATCATGAAACTAACCATAAAAATTTTATTACAGAATTTTCTCCTAAATCAGAATTGTGGAAGACTTAAGTTAACAATGTTGAAATCTAGCCTAGTTGCCCAACAAACTGTACCTTCATTGTGTAAGAGAGCTGACTTAACTACTGAAGCTAGTTTTGTTATGGCATGGAATATTGCTCGTGCTCAACTTCCCTACAGTAGTGGAGAATTTGTGAAGAAGAATATTGCTGATGTTACTGCAATTCTTGCTCCAGATAACACAAAGCTTCAAGAACAAATAGCCAGTATTTCTATTTCCTGCCACACTACAGAGACATGTATTTCTCAGATCAGTGCTGAAATTACATGCTCATTGCAGAGTGATTTGAAGAATTCTGTTGCATTCAGTTTGGCCCTTGATGAATCCACAGATATTAAATTAAAGATAACCCTCAACTGGTGATATTTGTTTGTTACTGGTGATGGAAATGTGAAAGAAGAACTCTTGGACTAGTGACCCTAAGAGAAACCACAAGAGGGGTTGACATAAAGAACGCACTTGAGGTATTATCAAATGCTCAAGTACCATTGAATAAACTTGTCAATGTTGCAACAGATGGAGTACCAGCTATGGTAGGACAAAATGTAGGCCTAGTTGGGCTCTTGACATGTGATCCCAAGTATCCTGTCTCTTTATTCACTGTATCGTTCACCATGGTCATTTGGTAAGCAAGTACTTTAGGTATGACTGTGTTATGAAATGTGTTCTAGAAATTGTGAATTTCATTTGTTCAAATACAAAAACACACTAAGTGTTTAGAAATTTTATCAAGGAGCTGGATCTTCAAGATAAGCCAGATGACCTTTCATTCTACTGTATTGTAAGGTGGTTATCAACTAGTAATCTCCTGAATAGGTTTGTTGCACTGTTGGAGCCTATCATTGATTTCTTGAAAGAAAAGGGAAAGTCATACCCACAACTAGATGATCACGAATGGGTGCAGGATCTGATGTTTTTACTGATGTAATACAACACCTTCAAAATCTAAATTTGGCACTTCAGGGAAAGGATAAGGTCATTTCTGACCTTACACAGACCATTTTCAGTTTCCAGAATAAAATAAAGCTCTTCCAAAAGGATCTAGTAACAAAACATTTTGACCACTTTCCCCACCTGAAAAAATGAGCAAACACTTTTCCTGATATTGAAATAAAAGATAGTAAATTGGAATACAAAGGTAAATTAAAGGACTAATTGATGATTTTCAGTTCAGGTTTGATGAACTAAAGAAGCTAAAACCATGCTTTGAATTTCTTGTAAATCCTTTCCTGATTCATGTTGTCAATGATGGCTGTCCTGTTACCACACCTTTTGTTACAGAAGCTGCTTCAATACAAACAGAACTTTTGGAGCTACAGGAGGACATGGGTTTAAAGTTGATACATAAAAGCTTATCTGCAGTTGAGTTTTGGAAGCGAGTACCAGAGACAAAGTATCCTCACCTCAGGGAAACCAGTTTCCGACTTATCTCAGTTTTTGGGACAACTTATTGCTATGAAGCACTCTTCTTGGTAATGAAGTTTGTAAAGTCAAAGCATCATGCTTCCCTCACTAATGAACACCTGACTGAGCTGCTTCTTACTGCCTTAACATCAGCCAGACTTTAAAGCTCATTAACAGCCAAAATGAAAACCCAAACTAAGCCTTCTACAAGCAGTAATTAAACAATTTAAGAATGTGAGTATAACTATATATATATGTTTTTAATAATTAAATTCTTTTTAAAATATTTTGTGGCTCTTGTACATCTGAAAAATGTTGTATGTGGCTCTTGGGTCCAGGAAACTTTGCCACCCCTGCAGTGTATAACCTGAGTAAAGTAAAGGGAATTGAAGTACTATAGGTAGTTGATAGAATTAACTTGCTAAATTGTATGGGAAGTTGTTGTTTTCCAAATATAATTTAACTCGAGTCATTATATTTGTAGCAGATTAAAATATAAATATTTTCAATTTCAGTATGTGAAACCATGCAAAGTTCATGCTTGTAGGAAGAAAGTGCCAAAGAAGCAGGCAAAGAAAAATATGCAGCATATTTTTCATAAATGAACTGTAACTACAACCATAATTTAAGGGAGAATTTAGACTATTTCAACTATAATTCTGTTTTAGGAACTTGGGACAGAGTTAGAGCCTAAGGAATTGCAGTAACTTATTTAAAATTATGATTTATTTTCCGTAGTTTAAAACTGAGTATTTTATAAATTTAAGTAGAGGTAGTCTAGTCTGTATTTCGGGGCCCAAACTAAATGAAATTAAGATTTATCTGAAGAAAGAAATAAAATCCCACTATACGTTGCTTTTCAGTATTGTATGGTTGTTCTTTGACAGATATAGTGTAATGTATAATAGTCAATTTCCACATGTTTGGGAATTTAATATTTAAAAATATGAACATTCATGGTTAACATTGCAAATTATGTCCAATTTCCACACATTTAGAATTGAATGCAATTTCTTCTTATGACACAATCTAGGGATAAATTGTAAAACTATTAAAGACATTAGCATACTTCTTTCCTTTCTAAGCACTTCATGCAGCATTTGCTATGGGACTTTCCATAAAATCTAAGGTTTCATGGCTCTCCCTACTATTATATTCCCTTTTAGAAAAAACTTAAATTGTCAAGATATTGAAATGATCAAAGAAGGTTACATTACTTTGTATAGCCAAGCAAATTGAAGTAGGTCTTCAAGATGAAGCAGCCCATGCATTTGACATGATGCAAAGGATGCAGCTGAAGTAGGTTATAAATGAACATGAATGACATTTAACCTATATAGTGAAGTCATTGATAAGCATAGATACATTAATGAATAGTTGTTTAGGTCTAGATCAGTGGTGGTATTTATTATCAGTCTCATAATCAAAGAATCAATTTTTCAAAAGGACTTCTAACCCTTTACCACTGGAATTTTTTGTAGGGTTATGGATGTGTGTATTTGAAATGTTACTAATTCATCCCTTTCAGTGGTCAAGTGTCAGTGATGCCTGTGTACAGGGTGTCCACAATGTCTTGTCACCCCCCCAGTAAAATACTGAGTTTCATTTTTCTTTCAGACCCCATTTATCACTTAGGTGGCCTGCCAGTGTTTTTGGTTTATCTTTTATAGTTCCTGTTGTGAAGTTTCTTTTCTCATCTCAACAGAATCCCTTTTGGAGCTGCATGACTGAATCAGTCTTGGAAGTCTGCATGATTATTTTCAATGATTTTGCCATTATGGGGTTGGTGAAGAACCTAAGTACTAGTCAATATGCATTGTTCAATTGTAAAGTTGCTGCTATCACATTTCAAATGGGTCTGAAAGAAAAATGAAACTTGGTTGGTATTTTACTGGAGTGACAAGACATTGTGGACACTGTACAGTACATTTGTTCATGTCAGTTTTATATATTTCTGCGTGGTAATATGTAATAATTGCGTACACAATGTATTTGTTTTTATTAAGGTTTTATCTTCCTTACACTAGCTAAATTCATACTTGGTCATCTGAAACTATAGGCTAATTCATTTGGAAATAGCTGTAGTCTGAGTACCTCTCAGACCCAATTACTCTGAATGTGAGAGAGTTTACAGTACAGTACTGACATCAGGCCAATAAATAATTAGCTAGTTTAAAAACTTTAACATTTTCTTAAGGTCTGTCTAATTGAATTTGAAGTGATTTTGGACTTTATCTAAATCTGATGAAAGACTACAGCAACTGTTAGTGACTTTTTAAACTTGAGATTTTGACTGAACTCAGGAAATCAGTTTGGGTATTATGCAGTATCAGAATTACAGTTCAACACTGTTGTTTCAGGATTGTTCTCATATCATCAGGCAGCTTCAATGTACAGCATATGGTTTTTTTCTTTTCTTTATTTTACTGCCGATTCATACCTAGTGTGGTACATATCTCAGTGAGGCAGTGGGTGAGTGGTGTTACTGAGTTGGGGATGATAGACCAGGGGGGTGGTGTAATGTTCAGTTACTAGGTAGTGGGTATGGGGGGGCCTGGTCTCAGACCTGTTGAAGCAGGTGGGAATAAGTGAGGAAGTGGGAAATAGCTTCCCCCGAAAAATGGGAGCCCTCAGCGAGCATGAATTGTAGCCGCTTGGGTATGGGAACTTCGGCCAAGTGAGGGAAACATCTACAATGAAGAGTGGACAAGTTTGGACATTCGACCAGGAGATGCACAACAGTGATGGGAGTATGGCAGGTAGGGCAGAGTGGGGCTGGTAATTTAGCCATAAGGTGACCATGAGTAATGCGTGTGTGTCCTATGTGGAGATGGGCTATAATCATTTCTTTGTCAGGACTGGTGGAAGGAGGAGGCCCAGTATCCTACTTGCGGCTTGATCTTGTGACTTCAGTTTTTGTGTGGCCCATTCCCATTGCCAGATGGAACAGAAGTGGGAGTGGAGAGTCGGGAAGAAGTTGGTGAAAGGGAGGGGCCGGGAGGAGGCTGGCAGTAAGCAGGCTGACTTTGCTATGCAGTCCATCTCCTCGTTACCCTGGATGCCGACATATGCTAGGACCCAGCAGAAGGCGATTGTCTTGTGTCGGAAGGCTGTTAAAAAATGGAAGATTTGCTGGATGGTACAGATGAGTGGATGAGGGGGTTTACATCTCTCTCGGGAGAGAAGTGCGCTTTGGGAATCTGAATAAATGATGAGAGAGCTGGCAGAGTGAGTGTGCACTATGTCGAGGGCCTCCTTAATTGTGAAGAGTTCTGCCGAGAAAATGGAGGTCTCGTGGGACACCGCTGAGGTGGCTGCACCAGTCTCCAAACAGGAACCATCTGTATAAATGGGGATGGTGTCTGGATGTTGGGTTACATGTTCACGGAAGAGTGGTCTGTATACCGAAGCACTCGTTGTATTCTTTGGTAGAGCACACGGGTCCCTGGAAAACTTGATAGGGGGTGAAGAGCCAGGGGGGGTAGATGTTGTATGAAATGGGAATAATTGAGGGGACATGCATGTTAAAAAGGTCAAAGAAAGAGCGGACCTCTTTAGTGAAGTGCCAGCTCCATCCCTGGGGGTGGGAGTTCAGAAATCACCGCACATAGAAGCGAAGAGGGTAGTCCCTGTGCACAGAGGTATGTTCTCATGAGGAGCAGACCCTGTCGGAGGGTGAGAGGGAGGTAATTGCAATCCACTCGGAGGCTGGGGAAGAGTGAAAAGCACCAGTGGTGAGGTGGAGGCCCCTATTAAGGACCAGGTCCAAGATACAGAGGCAGGTGTTGGAGGCTGAACCGTATACTACGCTGCCATAGTCCAGCTTCGACTGGACCATGGAGGTGTAAAGACGGAGGAGAGAGCATTGGTCTGTGCCCCATGTGGTGTGGGAGAGGTGATCTAGTAGAGTGAGGGGACGCTGGAGGAACTGCTTCAGTTGTTTGATATGAGGAACCCAGTTGAGCTGTTGATCTAGAATCATGCCCAAAAATCGTGTGGAGGGTACCACCTCAAGAGGATTGCTGTCTAGCATGACAGAGGGAACAGGAAGGGTTGCGGGTCTTCTTCTGCTGAAGAGCATACACTTGGACTTCGGGGTAGAGAGGCGGAAACCCACCAGTGTCACTCACCTTTCCACCTGGTAGATGGCAACCTGAATTTGCCATTGAACTATGGATGGCTCCCGCCCTGCAAAGTAGATTGCAAGGTCATCCGCATAGATGGAAGAATGGATGTTTGGTGGAAGGCATTTTGAGACTGTGTTCATGATGATGGAAAAGCATAGAACACTGAGGATGCTTCCTTGTGGGACCCCGTCCATCTGCATGAAAGTGTCTGATAGGACTGAGCCCACCCGAACTTTAAAGGTTCAGGAGGATAGGAAGCCCCTGATGAAGGTTGGCATGGCTCCTACGAGCCCTAGACTTTGGAGCTGACTAAGGATTATTGTCCAATGAGTGGTGTCATAGTCCCTTCTGAATGTCAAAAAATATTGATAGGATGAATTGTCCACTGTTGAATGCATTCTGTATGTCACGGCTGAGAAGCAGGAGGGGATCAGTGGTGGATCGAAATTGTCTGAAGCTGGACTTGGTAGCCGGGAAGGAATTACTATTTTTGAGGAAGAATGATAGTTGTGTCGTGACCATTTTTAAAAATTTTTTTACAGGCACAACACAAGGCAATTGGTCTGTAGTTTGTGGGATTGAGGGAATCTTTGCCGGGTTTGGGGATAGGGATTATGTAGGCCTCCCTCCACTGGGAGGGAAAGGTGCCCTCTATCCATATGCGGTTGTATTGGTCTAGTAGAAAATTTTGTAAGGTAGGCTGGATCATGCTGTAGGGGATACCATCCGGGGTGGGACAAGGGGATCATCGAGAGGCCAGTGCTGCCTGTAGTTCATGCATGGTGAACAGTTGGTTGTAGGAGCTGTCTATGGATGGTGAAGAGGAACTATTTTTAGGGGTGGGTACAAGGGAGCTAACTGCAGAGGAAGAAATGGTGGCGAAAGTAGAAGCTAGATGGTTTGCCACTGATTTTGGATCGTATAGGAGTCTGGAGTACCTGGGGGTTGGGAGGGGACATGTTGCCTCTCAATGCCCCGTACCTTCTTCCAGATGGTAGCCGAAGATGTGGTGGTGGTGATGCTGGATACAAAGGCATGCCAAGAAGCTTGGTGCACTGTCTTCATTGTGTGGCGGGTGATGGCCCTGGCCCGCTGCATCTCAATGCGATGGATGGGAAGTCGCGTACGGTAGAATCATTGAGTAATCGTCTTGGCGCATACAGCCTCTGTGCACTTTGGGGTTCACCAAGGTACCCATTGGGCGTTGGGGTAGGTGGAGGATCGTGGGATGCTAGAGCACACAGCTGCTACCACGTTTAATTTGAATTATGCGTACACTCGTCGGAGGATGGGAAGTTGGCAGTCATTCGGGTTGTATATGTGTCGTCGTGGAAGCTGGACCAATTAGCTTTTGCAGTAATCCATTTCTCCAGTACCTGAATGGTTTGGTCGGGCTAATTGAGCGTGAGTTGAACTGAGAAATGGTCACTAACATAATCCTCTTGGAGGACTTGCCATGAGAAATCTAGGAGGGCATTGGTCGAAATGAAGGACAGGTCTATACAGGATGGAGTACAGGTGGCGGCATGGTAGAATTTAGGAGAGCCATCATTGAGGCACTCAAATGAGAGTTTGGTCATGATGTTGATCAGGGTCAGGGCCATATAGGTGGAGTGTGTCTCCCCACATGGGGTGGTGACTATTGAAATTGCCCAGTAATAGAAAGAGCCTGGGGAGTTGTACCACCTCCACCAGGTCATCGCAGGAGACGTGTGGGGGGAGGTATATTGAATAGATGGTGTACTGTCTATCTAGGGAAAGCCGGGTAGCAATCATCTGTAACGGGGATTGGATAGGGGGATTGTAGAAGGGGACTGTGTGGCGGATGAAAATGGCAGCCCCCTTTCGAATGCAGGTAGGAGACGTGGTGGTAGTGAAAGAATATCCAGTTGGGCAGGGCATGGGTCTGGACCCCAGGATGAGTTCCTGGAGACACACACACTGGATGGGAAGTGGCAATCAAGGAATTAAGGCCTTTGTAATTCATGGATATTCCTCTGCAGTCCCAGTGTACTATTGTAGTTTTATGGGGATGGGTAAAGGTATAGGTGCAAAGAGGTTGGAGTGTGAAGGTAGATTTGAGGTTCGCGAAGGCGAAGGATGGGTCAGGAGTATGGCTGGCTATCTGCTGTTCACCAGAGAAGGAATCGGTCGGCCAGTCGATCTCCGCGGGGTCGAGTTGGCCGAGCGCGACTGGAGGTGTGGATCATGGCAGCTTGGAGATTGTCATGGGCTCCAGTGGTGCAAAATTTCTTTGAGCTTTTGTGTTCGGGCCATGGGGGGGGGGGGGGGGGTTATTTCCTAAATTGACACCTCCCCGCCTGTCTGGGGTCTCACGATGGACCCCAGGTGGTGATGGTGTGCCAGAAGGACCCGGCAAGTGGGAGGGAGGATGTGCTCAGAGTGGCTGACAGGGTGTGGGCCAGGGATTTTAGGGGAGCAGGTACAGTGGGGGTGGGAGGAGATGAACCAGAGTGTTCTCATGGAGGGGTAGAAAAAAATGGCACCAGGAGGTAAGGGCAGGTCCATGAGACTCACGGGCGCAGCCGAGTTCCCCTCACCATGTAGCTCTGCCAGAGCCGCATCCACTGGATCCTCCGGGGAGAGGATGATGTCTAGATTGGATCTCGTCGTGGGGCATGGGTCATGTACTTTGGCAACTGTTGTCCGAGTCTGTGGGGGTAGATTGATGGGACTTCTGCGGTGGGGTGGTTTGGTCCTCATAGGCGAAGTGGGTGGTGTGAAGGTCTGATCCATCTTCTTAGCACTAGGGAAAGAGGGAGAGATACATTGAAAGTCCGGAGGGTCTGGCGACTCACTCCGATGTCTCCGCCTCATCGGCTTACTCCAGGTGATAGGTTCAGGTGTGTGCAGAGAGTGCTGGGAGGGCAGGGTTCGAGGTGGGTGGGGCCTGGGTGTTCTGGTCCCAGACTCCTGTGGCAGGTGAGGTGCGTGGAGAGAAGGAATGGTGGGGGTACAGGTCATTAGCTCTTGCAAGGACTCCCCCTGGGAGGGATGGGGAGCACTGGTCGAGGGGGTTGTGAGTGGCAGGCCAGGGTGGTGTAAGATACGCCCAGTCTCACCTCCCGACTCTGCACCCTGTCTCGTGCCTCTCGGAGGCTAAAGAAATCCGCTACCTGCAGGCCTCGGACCTCCTCCTCAAACCTGAAGAACAGACATTCGCGGGATGAAGATGGGTGTGCACCTTCACAATTGGAGCATTTGGGTGTGTTGGGGCACTTGTCTGGGTGATCGATTTGTCTGCAATAAACACACAATTGGTGGGGCTGCTGACAAACTGAGCTAACATGTCCAAACTTGTTGCATTTAAAACAACAGGTTGGGTCTGGGATGTATGGGTAGACAGAGAATTCGCATGATGTGTGGTCTCCCATACCCCATACAATACTGTTGGGAAGGACTAAGTTATTAAAGGTAAGAAGTAGACGTGGGGTGGGGGAGGGGGTACCTCCCTCTCGGGATGTGAAGCGATGGATCTTGGTGACACCCTCGGGTGTGAGGTCCTCCAGGCGATGGTGTGGTGAAACGGACACTGAGCAACCAAGGACCTCAGTGATGGAGAGTAGGGCTTTCATCTCTGTGGCTGAGTGTGATTTTATGAGGAGGGAACCATCCCTCTGTGGTCGCACATCATAATGGCTGGAGTTGCTGTGGGCTCGGATTGCCTGAAACGTCCATTCAGAGTTGGTTGGAAGGGATCCAGAGGTAGGCTGGATCTCTAGGAATTTGTGGATACTTGGAAGGGATATGGAGGCAGTAGAGTGAAAATGGACTGGGATATCCAACTGTCGATAGGATGGTCGTGTATGCCGACTTCCCCTTCTGCCGTGGGGCACTCTCCATGGGGAGGTGGGCCAACGGCGGGTAAGGTGGGCATACGGTGAGAGCAAGAAGCTGGGTTTTGGAGGTAAATCTTGGGTGGAACTTGACTTGCCAGAAGGCAGCTGAGGCGGGCTGGGGTGAGACTGCTGCTCCAGAGGGTGTCCATCCAAGGGGATATGAGGGGTTGTGCATCTTAAGGTACGTAGGTGCCACCACAGGTGAAAACGTGTTTTTGATGGATATCACTATTTTCACCCTTCCTCTATCGCGTGGTTTGGGTTATAATGACCTTACAACACGAAGTATGGTTAAAAACCTTATGAAGCGAACTATTTTTATTCACCTCTATGGTGGTGTAATACTTTGGAGGCTGTTTCTGGTGAATTTTAATTTTGGTGCCTAGGTAGCTTAAGACGTGGGACCCCTCATATTCAGGGTACAGCCTGGAGTTGGTAAAGGAGGATGCAAGTGATCAGTTACTAAAGGGGGGTCAACCCCATCTGGATGCGGTCTTCCAGTGGTAGGGGACTCGAGGGCCTGGTTGCCCACCACCTGAGTGTTGAGTGTAGTAGTAGTAGTAGTAGTCCGAGTATTAGAAGTGGAAGTCGTTAACCGAGTAGATGAAGAAGCCATAGCAAAAAAGGAGAATTTTCATCCCCTGCGCGCATCCAGCCACCATCGACTCCAACAAGGGAAAGGCGAATTGTGGGCTCATTCAGTCCCACTGCCAGTAGATGTCGTGCAGGGGAGATACACCCATTCCCAGTCCCTGTGCCTACGAGGCGGCCATTCTCATCCAACGCATGGTGAAAGATGGCAGGAACAGGGCTTGGATTTGGTTTAAGAGTGACAAGGGTGAAGGACAACCACCTTCACCCAAGGTCCAAGGAAAAAAAAAAATCAAGTCAAAGTCCAAAACAAAGCCAAATGTGGGAAGGTAGGAAACAACAAAACTAGAAAGAGTTGGGGAAAGGAGGAGAGGGAAATATAAGTAGGAGGGTAGGAGATCAGCTGGGTCCCCAAACGGGTCAAATGGTCCATGAGGGCAGAGAAGGCCCTTGCGTTGGAGAAAGATGCATTCCCCGATTGGCCACAGAGGAATGCGCCCTATAGCTCCGGACAAAGCGAAGGGGTACAGCATGTGTGTGGCAGTCTAGACTGTAAGAATTAATTGGTGATTTAAATAGTTTATTACAGGTAAAAAATGCCCTCTGTCTTAATAGGTCATATACCTATGTAAATTTAAATAGGAGTACCTGCATAGTAGTCAGGAGGGGACACACACACACACACACACACACACCACACACACACAGGCCATGTTTATTAGCCAAAATCAGTAAAACTGGAAGAAATATAAAAGCTAATGGATGAACCAAATGGATTTAATCAGTTTTTTGCTCTATCTTCAAAGAAAATTCAGTGTCCATTACAACACTACACTGTGCTAAACTTGAAAATTAAAAAATTCATTGTAATTTTCATATATTATAGGTTGAAGAATTTTTTTAACTGATAATACAGGGTGGGCAAACTGTCTGGGCACCCTCTCAAAATGTTTGCATAGCTAATTTTTTGCATTTTAGTAATTTTTTAAGTTAAAAATTAAATTAAATGTCAATATGCAATAAGTTTTCTTTTCATGTGCTATTTTATTTTGAGGTGGTGCCCACCCTGTACTTTACTACCTTGAGGGTGGTAGCCTACATTGTCATATTCTGTCCTAGTACAGTAGTTGATTATAACTTTCTTACAGATTTTTGTTTTTTCTTTCAGCAAATATGATTTACAAACTCAAATCCATGGGTTTCTTTAGTCCCTTCAGTATTTTGAAAAGACAATGTCTGAAACAGATAACCAACATCAATTCTTTTCAAAAGTGCTCCACTAACTCTTCAAAGAATGAAGTGGAAACAAGTAAGTTTTACCCTGTGTTTTAACCTGAGTAACTTTATTAATTTTCACATAATAATGAAAATGTGGGATTAATATCTTTGGAGAGGTACTTCAGTTTTCCACTTGGTTTTCTACTCTTCTGTTCTATTACTTCAATTATTTCATGTAAATCATTACACCTAGTAGTCCTGCTTTTTGTAACAATGTAAAAAAAAAGTTAGTGTCATTGCAGTGAACTCCTTAAAATTAGGACCTATGTTGGGTATGAAATGGGTATTATAGGCGCAAGTGATATTGTCCAGCTTAGGTCTGATAATAACGTTTCTGTTTTGTAGATCTTGTTACACTGCAGCAAATTGACAGCATAAGAATTATTGGTATTAATCGGCCAGAAAAAAGGAACTGCATAAATACTGCAATGTCAGATGCTCTCCTGCAAGGTTTGTTTTCTAATGAATTATGTATTGGGCTTATAAGATCAGGTCTATTTAATATGGTAATTGCAGACACTTAATACACGTATTGATTTTTAAAGCTGTATAATAGTGCCTTACCTGCAGTCATCCAGCTGCTGAAAGAATATTTTAAAATTGTACATAGGGCACTGAATTTGATTCATAACATTAATTCGTATGGTTATGGCTCCATCAGCTGGATTTTACCATATATAATGAGTTGGTTTTGACTTCAGCTTTCAAAGATTTTGATAATGATGAAAATTCGAAAGTAGCCGTTCTCCATGGGGTTGGAGGAAACTTTTGTGCTGGGTTTGATTTGGAGGAAGTGTCTTCAACACCAGATATCATTTCAAAAATAGCACCAGACGGACGACTGATGGTAGGATAAGTACGGTACTTAAATCTAGTTGTTTGATTATATCCCCAACCAAATAAATTTGGAGGGGCCATACTGGATTGCACTTTCTGCCATCCATCCATCCGTGTCACATTATTGTCTGTTCTAAACTTTTGGACCACTCGACATAAATTGATGAAACTTCACACGCATAAGGATTATCATAGGACGATATGTCGCGTGCAAGAACCAGGTCCTTGCATCAAAGTTCAGTCACAAATATAGGTGGGGAGACTGATGTTCATACATTATTATAGTTGCAGGAAAGTACTGGGTAGAATTTTCATGCATAATCTTTTAAAGAGCATTTTTTTATAAAATTTCATGAACTTTTATTTACTCTGTATTTTTACAGTATTTCATCTCTGACTGTCGTTACTCAATGAAAAAAAATTAAAGGACTGGCTTTTATTTGTATCACATTTAATAGCTGACCTTGAGGAAAAAGATTTGATTGAGGATAATTTTTAAAATTTTTAGGGTCCAATGAGATACGAGACGAGTAAACCTGTTATTGCTGCTGTTGAAGGTTTTGCTGTTGGTGGAGGTTTAGAATTGGCATTGTGGTGTGATATCAGAATTATGGAAGAGACAGCTGTAATGGGAGTGTTTAATAGAAGGTAGGAGTGTTTTGTTTAGTACTTTTTCTGTTGGTTTTATTAACCAGTAATTTGGAGTAGCAATAGGACGAAATTGTTCCTGATGGCAGTATTTCCCAATGAATAGGTTAGTTTTCAGTAATGCAAGCTTTTTGATTTGAACATATACCATTAAAACTCAAACAACTTTAAATTTACTGCTGTTCATGTTTTTTGGTATTGTGAGCTATACAGTATCTATCATGTTTTACGTCGTTGCCTTAAAATTTTCTTAAATGTATTAAATATTTGATTTACCATTCTAGATTTTTGCATTTTCTGAATGATAATGTAATGCGTGGGGATTTAAAAAATTGAAGGTGATATATATATATATATTTTTTTTTTTTAAATCTCGGACATTAGGACTTCAACCATGTGATTGTCAAGAATTGTTTCTGAAAATATCAATTGGGAAATTGCTAGTTTTTAATTTTTTTTCAAAAATTGAAGATCGCATTTTTCCATTATTTGAGCTTCGATGTTTGGTGAAAGTACTTTGTGAACCAATTTAGAAGTAAAACCAAATCTAAAGGTCCGTCAGACTTTAAAGTAATTCAAAATTTCGTCATTTTTAGTGTGATCAGAATTAAATAAATCTCCTTTTTGGTCGTATTCGAATTGGTAGCGGTTGATTAGTAAAGGCTGACGCTGCTGTCTTTCTTTTGGTGAGAGCATGTTTGATGTATAATAAACAGATTTACATTCGGTCTATTCAACATCAGTTAAAGTCGCTCAACACACAATTTGCCGTTATATTAACAGCTGTTTGGGTTTGTATTCAGACCTCATTGTTCTAAACTCACTTTCCTTATGCGACAGGTCCATTAAAGGATTCCATTCGATTTGTTCTTTATTTTTTTTTTTTATTTTTTTTTATTTTTTTTTTTTTGGTAACGAGAGTTGTCTACTTAGAACTTAATAGTCTTTTCCAGAAATTCCAATCAGTAGTAGTTGGAGAAATTTACTTAAATAATTAACAGATGCGTTATTGACAAGCTACAGGATTAGATTATTACACTAGGTAACTTGGGTCGGGTTAGATTTGGTACCAACAAGTTTTGTAGAATCCAGATAACCAGAATGACTCTAAGCCTGTGCATCCATTTCCCTCTTTTCTCAGATTTGGTGTTCCCCTCATTAACGGAGGCACTGTGCGTCTCCCTGCTTTCGTCGGGTTAGGGAGAGCGCTTGATATAATTATGACTGGACGCCCCATTCGAGCCCCCGAAGCGCACCAGATTGGTTTAGCCAACCAGGTCTGCGCTTGTGGATCAGGTGAGCTTATCAGTTAAGGATTACGTCTAGAGAGTTGTCGTGACAGGCATTTATAATGGCTGAGGGAATATGTGCATAACTCCCTTTCCTGACAAATTTAAATAGTAAATGATTACTTATAATACTTGAAGTAAGCTGCCACAAATTCAGTATTTGCAATTCCATGAAAGTAGGGAAAAGTATAGACGTGTGAATATTGCCAGTTGTTAATTAATTATATGGGCCCTATTCCACAATGTAGGAGAACACTGTGATTTCAAGTAATTTCTACAGTTAGTGTCTGTCAAGGATGATTGTCCAAAATGATTGACTTAGTATTCACATACTCAAAATGTTCAGATTAACTTCAAGGGAACTTTCTTGCAAACGTTTCGGAAAAAGAAAATTGCAAGCTATATGAGAGAGTTGTAGGCGCAATAACCGCATTCATACGCTCTATAAAAGCAAAGTTGTCAGGAGCATGGCCAAACAGCGTAAATATCAGCTCCTCTTGAACTAATCCTTTTGGAGTTTTGGATGGCGTGATTGACAAGAGCAGTGTCTCTGAGTTCACGCGTCCAACGCAGGCTCGAGTTACACTAGCTCCTAGTTTTCCACTTTAACCCTTTAATGCATGGTGTACTACAGAGCATGTCAATTTGACTATGGTCCAATGGGGACGGATATTGTTCACACACTTTCCCTTCCATCGGATGTTCGAAAATTAAATCTGGATTCGTCCGTGAACAATACTCGTCCCCATTAGACCATAGTGCAATTGACATGCTCACGAGCGAAAGCAAGACGAGCATTGCGGTGGTGTGGAAGCAATTCCGGGCCCATTGCTGGACGTCTAGCATGTAAGCCACTTTCCATAAGTCGTCTCCTAACGGTTCGCTCCGATACACTGACGTCTCGAGACCTTTCCAGTTCATTGCGGATGTTTGTGGCAGTCAAGCGAAGATCTCGCAAAACACCAAAGACGATGAAACGATCGTGACGGGCAGATGTGCAGCGCGATCTTTCAGATCCCGGTCTTCGGGTGTACTCCTGTCTCCACATAACGTTGGTAGACATGTCGAACCGTTGTCCTTGGAATTCCTAGCGCATCGGCGACGTAACGCTGGCTCCGACCATCTTCAATTAGGGCGACGACTATTGCGACGTTCACGGCACACTAATCCATTGTAAATGTCCAATTCTGAAACCCAAAAGAATTAGAAGTCTATCCGTTACTAAACGCAAATGCCTACCCCGACTAGTGAAAGAAAAAAGTGGCACTAGCAGTCTTAAGAGCAACTGAATGTCGTACTGTCGAATTCTTAAAAGAAGTCGAAAATTCGTTACAGCTAGTGTGTTCGCAGCTGACGTTGTTTCGTCTCGTTATTTTGTTGCCTCAGACTATTTTCGAATTTTAAAACTTTTATAAATAGAAGCTTGCCCACTTTTTTGCTTTTCGGGATATTTCAAGTGGGCCGATTTTTCTGCCGCTCAGTGTATTATAGAGGATGTTAAAAATTTAGCATTTCCAAAACTGTTTACATCCTTGCATTTATGCCATTTATTGTACAAAACTCTTATCCCGTCGTTGCTCGATGATCGACCTCAAAACTAGAGAACTTGAAATGTAGTTGTAATTAAGTACACACTTCAAAATTACTTCGTACAAGGTACTGTTTCAGTGCTTGACTACTATTCTTGAAACGAATATAATCATAAGGAGTTTAATTATTTAATTTTGCATTACGTTGGTTAACATACCTAGTTTTATTGCTACTTGACTTTGTATATCCACTTTAAATTAGTCGAAGGTGTAATTAATAGCGTACATATTTATTCTAAGCCACATAAGAATTAGAATGTAGGTAGCTTTTGCACATTTATTAAGCCAGAAGATAAGTTGGTTATTTTACTATTTTTGTAGTTTTAGTGAATGCAGTTATACAGGGTGAGCCACATAAAAGCGGCCCCAAGGAAATTTTATTTTCTTGGGCCGTTTGTGGCTCACCCTGTACAACTGCATACATACACACTTCCCTTAAAAGTTACATTAAAGGAGTATAAACACGAGGAAATGTAGAGCCTTGTCTTATTTTAATTAATCTTTTTAGGTATTGGAATTGCAGTTAAATATGCAGAAAATGTAGAGAAGTACCCTCAGGAGGCTCTCAGAGCAGACAGATTCTCGGCAAGACAGTCCTTCACCTCATCCTTTGAAGAAGCTTTTAGAAGAGAACATGAGAGAGGAATTAAGACTTTGCAGGTAGAATCCAATTCCAAATGGGACCAACAATGCACTTGAAATTCCTAAAAGTGTGCAGTTAGCGTTTGATTCCATATAAGCAGGGCCCGAGAAAAGGTGGTAGGTAGGGAGGGTGGGGTGGGCGTGCAGATATCAAAGCACTAAGATTGAGGTGATCGTGGTTAAAGGGGCCCGGGTTTCTTCTCCCGGGCCTTGAATACAAGAGATACCATTTAGAAACTTTTACTCCTAAAATAACATTGCTCCGAGTTCCTGTATTAATTCACTGTAAGGAGGCAGCAAAGTGGTGTTTTTGTAAGGATGGGAAATTCAAAGAAATTGATTTGGTGAGGGTGCATTTTGGAGGTCTAGAATTTGGCAGAGAAATTGTATCGTCAAGCCAGTTGCTGAATGTAATTAGGTGATGTTCATGGCTTGGTTCTTGTAAGGTAAAAAACAAACGGGTAGCATTCGGACTCATGTTTACCCTTACACAGGAGGGTACCTTTTATTGAGACAGCCTAAATTCTGTAAATGAAAATGGACTGCGAGTCTGGTAGCGTATAGGCTCTGCGGTGATGGCTGTAAAATTGGGTTACTCCTATTCTCCTTTCAATCTCGTGGATGTAGGTAGAATCTTGACTAGAATGGAGCTGATTCGGTTTCTCTGTGGAAAAAGTCGCAATAAATAATTTAATACCGAAGATTTTGAAAAGAAATTATTAAGGTAGCGAAAGTTTAATATTTACTGTAAGTTCACGAGAAACTTATATTTTGAATACAGCTTTACAAATCTTGACACAATGGGTGTGGATATGAAGCTTAAGATTTTTATGGCTGCGTTCTTTTCGATAGTTTTATTGACCGAATGATTTCTTGATTTCACAAACGTGGATGGAGCTCTTTAGAAGCGTCCACAGACTATTTAAACTGGTGGCGATTATTGGAATGTGGTGTTGATGTTTGTTAGAATAAGGAAATGCAATTATTTGAAATAGGACTTTATTTTTTTTCCCCGCCATTTCCTGTTTGTGTAAACAGTTTTCAATTAAATGGGCCCCCTAGGGACCTGCTTTAGCTAGTTAAGGTTAATGATGAGTAGGTGGCGGGGTTGTGTGTGTTTGAATGATGGCACTTTTAAACAGTGAAAGTGCGGTATAGAAACTATGATAAAACTTTAACACTGAATTTGTTCAATAGGAGGCACAGATTGGTGCCGGAAAATTTGTGGAGGGGATAGGACGTCATGGATCCTTCAAGATATTTGGAACTTCTTCCATGGAGAAAGAGTCGGACAAGGGAAAAAGTTAAGAGGAAGCTTTAGCATCATTGTTATTAACTCGTTTTTGAGGACTTGTACACTGCGGGCGTTTTCACCAAGTTTTCGAAGATTCTTATAGAAATGAAGAAGTCGAGACCAGTCGTAAATAGTCTCCATTTAACTGAATTAGGCTTTTTATCTTCGTTTCTGAAGAAGATATTGGGGTTCCATTTCCCACTTATTTACGTCCGGGAACAGATTTGGTGAATTGAAGTATCAGATGATGCGATTATGTTCCAGTCCTAAATTATTTATTTATTTTTTTTGAGATGGCTGGTTTGCTCGAACATCTTTGTAGAAAGGACAGTTCATGCGAACCACTTTTGTTAGACTGGTTTTACAATTTTGCCATTTTGTTTAATGAAATACTTAAATAAAATATTTAAATTGGTTGTTTATTGACCTCGCTTCAGTTTCAGGGAGATTATCTACAGGGTGTCGAAAATGAAGTTCAGTGAATTAACCTGTGTATATTTTTTAAGTTAATTTAAAACAAAGTTCATTGCGACTTATAATATTATAAGATACTGCACAGTTTCTATTTGAACACTTTTTAATTCTTACCACCACAAAGCAAACCGGTAGAGGAATACAAGATATCTAGTAACGAAAATGGATGTTGTAAATTCTCTTCTAGTGTACGTCGTGGTCAATGTCGTAACCGCTGATGTGTCTGGACAGTAGCTGGATTGGGGACCATCCCCCTCAGTCATTTGACCTTAAATTTGCGAAGGTGGTTAAACACCATAAAATAATTTTCCTATTAACACCCGCAAAAAATTCTTAACTCAAGATATGGTCAGAAATGATTGTACCTCAACACGAATTTAAAAATCCATTAATATACATTACGTGAGGACCGTAACAACAAAAATGGAATCTAGCCTAACCCAGTTTAAATGGTGGTTTTATTCAAGTAAGTTTAAGTTCCCTCCATTGTGTATTATGTTAACCTCGTTTAGGTTCCGTGCGTTGGTCTCTTCACACGAAGGTCACGCTGGTGACCCCGCTTTTAGGCCTGGCTTGGTGGAGGAGCAAGTTGCTCTGTTGCGCACTACACACAGCAGGTACACCCGGCTCATCTGATACCGTCCTGAACCAAGCATCTAATGCCCTCTTGAAGACTTCAATTTTGACCCCTGTAACGTTTGAGGTCGTTTGGAAACTGGTTAAAAAGTCTTGGCTCCCCTGAGAACCAAGCTATTTTCCTTCAATGTTGAGGAGGTCCCTTGTTGGGCCTTTAATTTGGGAACACTACACATTCTGCCTTTCCTATTTTCCAGCGTTGTTAGGATGGTAATTGGGGTTTAGTTTCAGGTTTGGTACCAGTTTTTCGATCATTTTCCATATGTAGATTATGGTGTACGTCTTTTCTTTTTTCCAGGGAGTACATATTTAGTTTACGTAGTCTTTCCCAGTAGTTGAGTTCTTTGCAGCCATCAATCTTGGCTGTGAAATATGTTTGCGTTTCTTCTAGTTTATTAATTTCTTCCTTTTAATGTGAGGACGTCGAAACTGAGTAGTATTCTTAGCAAAGGAATCATTACTGTCTTGTTCCTCCTTTTGAACGTTCTTAGTATGTGTCCCGCGACTCTCTGCTTTGTTTACCACTATCTGATTTTGTGTGTCGAATTTGGCAACATCGGTCATTATTACTCCGAAGTCGATCGCTTTCGTGCTTCTCTAAATTTCCTATCTAAGTTCCTCATTTCAACCATATCTCGAAAGTTTAAATTTCTAGGTGTTAAAAGTCCTTGTCTTCTGACCATTTGTAAATCTTGTTCGCGTCCCTCTGCAAGGCCTCCACTTCATTTGCATCGCTGATTTTTCTGCTAATCTTTGAATCGTCCTCAAAGGATGTTACTATACTGTTGCTGTTTACTCCGCTGTCTATGTCTGTTAGCATGATAATGAACAGGAGTGGGGCCGGTACTGTACCTTGTGGTACTAAGCTGCGTACTTCTTATTCTGATGATGATACACCTTGAATTTTGACGACCCGTAGACGTTCTTTGAGGAAGTTGTAGATCCATTTTCCCACAAGTTTCATTTTATGTGCTATTATACCATAATCGCGTTTGTCGAAAGCTTTAGCAAAATCCGTGTATATAACCATAGTTTTCATTGCCTTCAAGGGCATGTAGGATATCGTTATAGTACTCTATAAGTTGTGATAGGAATGATCTTCCTGATCGGATTCCGTGCTGATTTTCATTGAATCTTTCCAGTGTCCCCAAGAAGTCATGAATTTTCTGACTATTCATTCAAATATTTCGGTGAGGTAGGACGTCAATGACACTGGTCTATAGTTTGCTTGAGATCTATCTGTTAGTTGGTACAATTAATTCAAAATTGTTAATTTACACTGTGGGACTACTTACGTTCTGATTGATCAGTGAGAAATGACGACCAGAATTTGCTGTTTACTAGCCGTGGTGACCGTCTCAAGAGATTTTTGTGGGGGGAGGGTCGCCATTTATAAAAGATAACCGAGTCAAATTTGGAAACTAATTTTTTTAATGTAATGATTACATACCTCTTTAATCCTGTTTTATATATTTCTTATTCAGTTTATTTTTTAAATTGATTAATTATTCATTAGTTACATTTAAATGATGAAATATTTGTAGTACATTCTCCAGTGACCGAAGAGCAACGTTTATAGACCAATTATTATTATTCGAGGGCTACGTGAAGAAGAGGAAAAATTTATCAGTAAAGTAATTTCCATATTACGCTATCTATGTTCATTAGAACTACAAACTTTTTTTTTTTTTTTTTTTTTTATATACCACCAAGCCCAAAGTTTAGAAAAAATGATGAAAAGCTTGAATAATTGTTTCTAATTCTTTGCATTAACCTGTACTGAACAAATCGACTTACCTCGGGAAAACTACAGTTATCAGCAAACATTTACAAAGCTGGGCACTTCGCGTGTAACCTTCTAAAGGATTTGTTATAAAACAAATTTAGGTTTCTGCTAGAAAAAAATAAATATATATATATATGAATGCTCTTTTCATAGAAATTTGTAAGTAATACAAGCAGAGCCTTCGGCTCCCTGCCTTACGTGCTAGGGCACGTTAGTTACCCCTTTTGAGGTGGTCATCCCCCCCATAAAAAAATCACCCCCTTTCTCCAACTTAGAGGGCTAACCCCCACCCCCAGGGGGAGGGGCTAGCACCTTGCAAAATTATGTACTCTAGTATTTTGCGGTCATACTACTACCTTGGAAGATTGTGTAATACTATTTTAATTTTTGAAAAAAAAATTTTTTTTTAATAGTTATAGATTCATATTAAGGTTATGAATTTCCATCGCAAAAGTCCAAAACAGTTATGTAATAGTTTTTAAAATGAAGGGTGAACCAATGAGTAAGTACGAGAAGTTAGGTATCGGTGAAATTATTACCAGCTTAAGTAATGACTTGGACATAAAAAATATGGTAGTTTATGTTAAAGCAAAGCAAAGCGCGCAGTTTTTAGCAGCCTCGGAGACCTCGATTTCGGCTCTCCCCTTTTCCTTATATGGTGGGACATCTTTGCGGGCGTTTGCAGACTAAGCGGCCGCTTAGGGCCCCGCTGCTACTAGGGGGACTCCTAGACAGGCTCCCAGGTCATAGCTCAGTGGGCAAGAATAGGAATATAGCTGGAGTTGTTGTTATCCTTACCTCGGAAACATCATTCAAAATGAGCTCATTGGGTCCATTAGTGGGAAGATCTTGGATGCCATTGTTGCAGAAATAAAACAAGCTAAATATTATTCACTCATTTTAGACCACTCCAGACATAAGCCACCAAGAACAACAGGTGTCGATTATTAACAGAACTGTTAAAATGGGTGATACCAGAAATAAAAGAATACTTCTTGAGGCTTCAGAAAGTATAGGCCTGGGTTTATCAGTTCTGATTCTGAAGAGACAAGATGAACTGAATATTCACTTTGATGACTGCAGAGGACAGTCATATGACAACGGAGTGAACATAAAGGGCAAGAACAAAGGTGTTCAGGCAAGGTTATTAGAGAAGAACTGTCGTGCACACTGTTCCATGTGGGGCTCACACTGAATCTTGTAGTGGCTGATGCAGCTAAAGCTTCCACAGATGCCATCAGCTTCTTTGGCAACGTACAAAAATTGTACAACCTTTTTACAGCAGCTACACAGATGGACAATCCTAAAGAAGCACGTGAACATAACACTCAAGTCTTGGAGTGAAACCAGGTGGGAGAGCATTGAGGCTGTGCGATACCAGATCCACAACATCAGAGGCCCCCCTCGGGTGGATACAGAAACACCCGAGGAGGATGCCAGTGGGCGTCGAAACTGTCGTGGAAATAAACTCTGTCTATTAGAGTGGGTTTTTATTCTCATATTTTGACCTTCACGTAAAAAAGTGAAGTTTTTTGCATTTATCAGAGGCCCTGTTGGAAGTCAGAAACAATGCCATAGCCAGAACTGAAGCACAAGCACTTGCAGAGGAGGTAGGGTCTTACCATACTACTGTGCAAATCTGAAATCGATGACATTCTTCATGCAGTTAACCATGTGAGCAAACTTCTGCAGTCTCCTCCAGTGCAGTTTAATGTGGCAGTCAACCTCCTCACAAAAACAAGAGACTCGCCAGCTACAGAAACACAGGTTTTGTTGCAGCACAAGTCGTACCTAGGGACATATGTGAGGAAGGAGAAGAGGCTGATTCATAAAAAAGCACTTTGCTTACGAAGCTCCTGACGACCCATTTACAGAAGCCTTAAAGAGGCTGGAAGTCAAATTTTTCAATGTGGTGGTGGATTGTGCCATCGGGTCAATAAATGAGAGATTTAAAACAGATGATGTGAGGGACATATTTGGGGTTCTAAACTTCACCACAATGAACAAGGAAGACTCGTCCTGCAAGTGTGAAAAGCCCTCTAAGATACTGAGCTCTGGAGCTGACTGACATTGATGGAAGAGAATTGGCCCTCGAAATTAAGAACTTGCCGACTTTACCTTCACACAACATGACTGCATTGGAGCTACTCTCCTTCATTCATCAGAAGCAGCTGGAGGAACTATACCCCAATCTCTGGGTTGCACTAAGAATTGCCTGCACTCTACCTGTGACAGTAGCGTCAGCCGAGAGAAGCTTCTCTAAGATGAAGCTAATCAAGAACTACCTCAGATCATCAATGGGGCAGGATCGCCTCAGTGGCTCTGGCATCATAAGCATCAACCAGGACGTTGGCAGGGAGATTTCATATGATGATTTCGCCCAGAAAAAGTCGAGGCGGCAAAAATTTTGAAGATACAAACTGTTCTGTATAACTGTTAGCTATTACACGATTGTATCGTAGTTATTAATTGTTTGGTAGTTGATAATTGCATTATTTTTTTATACATAGTTCTGTGTCATTTATTCTAAATAATGTGTAGGCTAATTTTCAGGAATTTCATGAAAAGTATTTTTTCTGTTTCTCTTCTGAAAGTACATATGTTGTTGTTTTGGACATAAATGTTTCATTAAAATTTTCATAATTGTCCTTTATTAACAGCCATTTTTTGTGTGTGTGTGCTGAGGTGATGTAGTAAGGCGTGAGGCTAGAAACGGCCCTGGCATATATATATATATATATATAATCCTGTACAAATGTTTATGGGTACCAACTTTGGGCTAATTTTATATTAACTAGCCCCCACGACCAGAATTTGGGTCGCAGCCTAAAAAAGGTTAGAACCAGTGGTCTAAGACATTAAACAAACAGGACTTTCCTGATGTAAAAACATGAAGTAAAATTAAAATTATCGAAATGTTCATCAATACTATTCTTTATAATCCTTTCTAGTATTTTCAATTTTTTTTTTTTTATGGGCACCAACTTTGGGCTAATTTTAATTAATATATAAATAAAACCTTTGGTTTGCTTCCGCCCGAATTGTTCATTCTGACAAAGTTCAAGCTTTTCACTCCACCTTAGACCTACAGTTTAACGTGGAATCCGAACCACGCCCCACCAGCAGCTCAGCGTCTTAACCACTAGGCCACCCAGGGTACCCATTTATTTACCAACCGCTTTCTTTGTGTGTAAGGATGAACGGCTGAATGGGGGAGGGGGTTAGCCGCCAAGTTGCATAAAGGGGGTGAGGGTTTTTTGGGGGGGGCATTCAGTTGACAACCGGGCATTCAATTAACCCGGGCACCTCACCGTGTGTGTGTATATATATAAAATTAGCCCATAGTTGGTATCCATAAACATTTGTACAGGATCTAAAGCTTTTTTTTTTTTATGCAAGGAGGGGCTGACGGCGAACGCCCGCAAAAATGTCCCACCATATAAGGAAAAGGAGAGAGCTGAAATCAAGTTCTACGAGGCTGCTAAAAACTATGTATTTGCTTTGCTTTAACACAAACTACATTTTTGTTTTAGGTCCAAGTCATTACTTAAGAAGCTGGTAATAATTTGACCAATACCTAGATTCTCATACTTACTCAATTGGTTCACCCTTCATTTTAAAAACAATATTACACAACTGTTTTGGACTTTTGCGATGGAAATTCATAACCTTAATATGAATCTATAACTTACAAATTTCTATATAAAAAGAGCATTCACAAAGTTTAAAAGCAGTAATAGCCTAGTGGGTTTAGGTAATTACAAACAGTCAAGAAATAAGTTAAATAGTTTGAGTGGGAAGAGCAAAAGGTACAGTGAAATAAATCTAGCGACAAATAGCAATAAGGATCCAAAGAAATTTTTTAGTTTTTATAAATACTAAAATAAGCATGACCGGACATTTGAAAGTGATTCTAGATCCGTTTTTATTGAAGAAACTCAAATAACTTCGATTTTGATTCATTGGATTTTCGAAAGTTTGGCAGTCTTGATAAGATTCAGATAAGGAAGATGTTAGGGAAGTAGAAATAATAACGCACTGATATTTATGTTAGGATTCTCAAGGAAGTGGAGGATAGCTAAGGTGAGGCACTAACTATTTTATTTGTTAGATTTATTAATAATGCAGAGATACCAGATGATTAAAAACAAAATGTAGTACCAACCTACAAAAAGGGTAGTACAAAAGTGGTAGCAAATTATAGGCCTGTTGGTTTAATATCATTGGAACTTTGGAAGGAAAAATACTAGAAAAGATTATAAAGAAGAGTATTCATGAACATTTGGATAATTTTAATTTTATTTCAAGTTCCCATGTTTTTACATCAGGAAAGTCCCCCCCCCCCCCCCCACACACACACCAAAGTATGACCGCTCATGGCCACCAAAAGAAAGGTGGATAGCAGAGCGAACACAGGACGAAGACTATAGAACAGCGAACGGTATGGAAAACTGATGAGTGGGTAGTTGGGAGGTAACGAAAATGGTTCACTGAGTAGGTAGGTAGTTAATCTAACAATCATTAAATTCCTTTTATGTCAATAACTGGGTGGATGAAACCAATTGGTTGCTCACCAGTTATTCTCCACACTAGTATTTATATACTGTGTGGGAGGAGCGTGCTCGGTAGTGGAGATACATTACCGCTCAACCAACCGAGGAATAAACCAAGACAACGCTGGTACGAGAAGCCCCGCGAAGAGGAGAACAAAGGGGGAACGAAAAGGAAGAATGGGGCGAGAGGACGTACCAGCAAAGTGGGCTCTCGAAAACATAACCGGAGAAGGGAGACACTCCGATAACAAAAAGTAAGTGACTAATTGAGTTTTTACACCAAAGTTAATCTCATTAAATTAAGCTGGGTCAGACAAGTTAGGCCTACATTGTGGCCTAAGACCCAGCATCAACTCATAGCTTAACAAAGGTGAAGGTAGATTGCCCTAACCTAATTCTTGTGAGGAATCCTACTGTGGACCTCAATTTATCTGCCCGCTCTGGACCATTTCCGGAATCTCTAGGCTGACCCTCTAGGCTAGACTTGATCTACTCTATAGTTAGACTGGAGATATAAGGGGTGGGTTAATTGTGGACCAATTCATACAGAGCATTTTTCGCATTGGTGGTCCGTGTGTGGGGAATTTACAAACCTTAAGCTTACTTAACAAAAATTGCAGAATTAGGCTAAATGGTCTAGCCTAAGCCTAACCTGAGCAAACCTAATTAGGTCTACAACCTAGGGCCTAACTAGGAAACATTTACATTTAAGGAGTCTCATTCTCTTATAAGCTTAGACCTGAGTGACACACAAGTACTTTGGGGGGATTAAACCAAATTTGAACTTGACTGTTTTGTCTGTGCTCTCTCTCTCTGGTAATTTCTTCTTGTCCTCTATTTCATTACGATCCCCAGTTAAACAATTTTGACTTAGACATGGACAGTGCAGAATTGAAAAAGTTAAAAAGAAAAGGGGGGCAAAGTTGGGAGCTGTTACAAAGGCTGTGAACACTTTTAACAATATTACACAACCAGGTAAGAAAATATAGAGTGTAATTATTAAATTAGAAATTAAAAAGAAGGAAATATAGCCATTAATGGAGTATTTCAGAGTTAGTTGAATCCGAAATGGCTGAAGAACAATTGATAGACCTTTACGCTGATGATGATGATCAGGTAAGCTCAATTGAACAGCAAATAAGGGAACTACGGTCTCGGTTGACTGACTTAACACCAAAAAAACCTAATTCTGATTTTAATCAAAGTAGGGCTAACCTTCAACAAAATTTAAGTGGCATGCAAAATCCTGAGTCACAAGAATTGAGGGCTCAGTTACCCATTTTGCAAATACCAACATTTGAAGGGGACACGGTACAATTCCCATCTTTCATTGACAAATTTGAGAATTTAATAGGTAATAACCTTATATTTCAACTGTTGAAAAGTTTAGTTACTTAACTAGTTCCCTTAAAGGCCCAGCCTATAACCTGATAGCCTATTTACCAGCCGTAGGGGATTCATATGAAGTAGCTATTGATCTTTTAAAACGTAATTACGTTAATAAAAGATGTGATTATATATGAATTATCTCAACAAATTTTTGAATTTGCACCCATAAAAGATAACCATAGTGATATGGAAAATTTTTTATACAAAATTAGAAGCTATTATAGGACAACTGGTTAGCAATGAGATAGATATTAAAACTTCATCTTGGCTTATCAAAGCATAGTACTTAGGTGCCTTCCTTCGAGGGTTAAAGATAATTTAATTCTAAAGACGGGAGAAAATTATCCTAATTTAACACAATAAGACAACACTTCCCCAATATCCTAACTAATTACAACTTGAGAGATTTTCCAACACATAAGACCCAGACTATGGATAAACCAAAGACTGTTCCCAGAGACCACTAGCTACAGCCAAACAGACAAAACTTGATACTGTAGAATCAAATGTGACCAACTACAAAACACGAACACCTACATTACAGAACTTTAATGTAACTGCTGCCTCAACTTACACACCATATTGCAAATTTTGTGCAAGTAATGAACACAGTAGTACTGGGTGTGACAAATATTCAGATTTTAACCAAAGGGCTAAAAGATGTGAACAGTTGAACCTGTGTAAAAAGTGTACTGGCCAGGGACATTATAAGAAAGACTGTAAATCTAGGTTAAGATTCAAGTGTAAGTTTTGTAAAAGTTTACGACATGTCTCATCAATGTGTGATTCACCAAAGTGTCCAAATAATAGTACTCAAACTCAAAAGATACCTCCCCCAAACAAAGGTAATCAAGAAAATGCCACTTTCATGGGACATTCTGCTTGTTCAAACAATGTAACAAGAAACACTGAGATTCTTTTACCAACTATTACTTTGGACTTAGTGAATAGTGAGGGTAGTACCACTCCAGTGAGATGTCTTATAGACTGTTGTTCTCAACAAACATTTGTTTCAAAAAATGTAGTTAATAAATTGGGTTTGACACCAAACCCGAATGAACAAAACCTCAATATTGCGTCCTTTGTTAAGGATAACTCGGACAAAAAGCTATAAACAATTGACCTGGAACTACATTTAGAAAGTAAATTCAAGAAAATTGAAGCAGTTATTATTTCTAAAGTAGGACAAAACAAACTGGTTATACCCAAACTAGAACAAACCATAAATCATTTGAAAAAACACTACAAAATAGCTGATAGACATATCACTAACAACACAATAGCTAACATTGAAATGCTAATAGGGGCAGATTATATTATATTATCTTATTCATAAGGGCATAGTAGAGATAGGTAATGGTATAGCTATTCAGACTCCATCAGGGATAGCCCCTTTGGGTGACCTATCAGAATACAACCTAGACCTAAACCAAAACAGTGCATGACCAACAAATACTATGTGCCTCAACTCAGTCCTACATAACACCTGTAAGAATAGCAACACTTTGAATAATATTATCTCAACTGAGAACATTAATTCTCATTATCAAATGAAACTTTGGATGAGGCAATTCAAACTTTATGGTTGCTAGAATCTGTGGGTATACATGACACACATCAAACTTCAGAAGATCAGTTAATGGTAGAAAGATTTGAAGACACCATTCAGTGTAAAGATAATAGTTATTTTATTGAGTTACCTTGGAAAATAAATTGTTCAACTTTAAGAGATAATCTCAAAGTAGCTAAAGGACATTTATATAAAGTAATGAAAAAACTCAAACAAGAAAATAATGTAAAATATATAATGATGTCTTCAAGAACAGCTACAGAAAGGCTTCATTGAAGAAGTAACAGATAACCCTTTTAAAAAAGATGGTTGTCATTATTTAACCCACAGGGGGTTTATCGACAAGATGCCCCAACAACAAACTCAGAGTAGTATATAATTGTAGCCTCAAAGACAGTGATAAACACAGTTTGAATGATTGCTTGATTGAGCCTAATCTCATTTCTGACCTTGTGAAGATCTTACTGAGGTTCAGGTTAGACAAATATGCTGTACAAAGTGACATTTCGAAGGCATTTTTGAGAATAAATCTTAAAAATGAATGATAAGAACCAACTTAGGTTCTTATGGTTCAAGGATCCATTTGATTTGAATAAAGGGTTCATAACCTATAGATTTAATGTTGTGTTGTTTGGAGCCAATTGCTCACCTAGCCTATTAGCATTGACAATTAAACATCATTTAAACCAGTTTAATAACTCTCTAACATTGAACTTCCTTAAGGAACATTTTTACGTAGACAATCTAATAGGCTCAACGACAACAAAATCTGAATTATCTGAAGTCTATGAACACTCTCAAAACATTATGCAACAAGGTAACTTTGAACTTAGAGAGTGGATTTCAAATAATGAGGATTTAAACAAAAAGATTTTAAAAGATAATAATGGTCTTACTGAGCCATCAGACAGAGTTAAAACTTTAGGTATGAACTGGTATTTGGATGCAACTTCTAACAGTCATGATTCAATCTGTACTAAAGGTTTTAAACTTGATGAGGAAGCAAATACTAAAAGACAAATATTATCAGAGGCTTCCAAAATTTTTGATCCTATGGGTCTATTCCTGCCTTCAACAATAAAATCAAAGATTCTCCTCCAAGAAATTTGGAGGACAAATGTTGGGTGGGATGATCCAATAACAAATGAAAATCAAAAATCTTGGAAGAAGTTAGCTACTGATTTAACAAAAGTGCAGAACATTAAAATTCAAAGGTGCTGTGGGTTTAGGGATAAGCCCCAGAGGCTTCATGTGTTTGCTGATGCAAGCACACAAGCTTATGGGTGCTGTGCGTATCTTGTAAGCCCTACAGAAAGTCATCTAATTTATGCAAAAGGGAAAGTTGCACCTCTCAAACCTACCCGAACCATACCTCAATTGGAACTATTGGCTGCTACATTAGCCATTAAACCATTTCATTGCTTAAGGATGCTTACTATGATGTGTTCATAACTAATATCCACGTCTGGCTTGACAGTCAGATTTGTCTTGCATGGATACGGAATGATAGCATTAATAGTAAGAATATCTTTGTAAGAAATAGGCTAAAGAAATAGCTGACGCTAATGAAAGCCTACAAGTAAACTTTCACTATGTTCCAACTAAACAGAATCCAGCAGACTTTCTGACCAGAGGTTTATCCTACAAGTTGTTGAAGTCAAACAAAACTTGGTTTATGGGACCTAAGTGGCTCTGTAATACAGACCAATGGCCTGTGGAACAAGTTAACTTGACATTAAATTTAATCTTTTCAAATGAAAAGGTTGAACCAATCACTAATTATGAAAAGTATTCTGATTTCAACAAACTTGTTAGGGTGACAGCCTACTGTTTGAGGTTTGCTCACAACTGTTTAGCTACAATTAACAAACAGCTAAATAAAAATAATCATAATTATACAGAGGTTGCAACCCATACTGGATAGGCCAAGCCCAACAAAAAGAGTACAATAAAGAGTTAGAATTCTTAACTAATGGGAAACAAACAAAAGAACCTGTACCATCAGTAGTTGTGGATCTAAACTTGTTCAGGGATGAGGAAGGCCTTCTAAGGTGTAAAGGGAGATTAGACAAATCAAAACTGTCATACAAAAGCAAAAATCCAATCCTTTTACCTAGATTTAGCTATTTGACAACATTAATAATCAGGAAAACACACAATGATGTATATCATATGGGGGTACCACAGACACTAACTACATTAAGAAAAACTTATGGATACCCAAGGGAAGGATCACTGTTAAAACAGTCCTGAGTGAGTGTGTTACATGTAGGCGTATTCATGCTAGGCCCTATAGGAAACCAAATCCTCCTGCTTTGCCAGAGGAGAGAGTTACTCTCAACAGACCCTTTGAGACTGTAGGCATTGACTATACAGGAGCATGACTGTAGGGGTGGGTGACACTGAACAAAAAATGTACATTGTACTGTTTACATGTGCAGCCTCACGAGCTGTTTATTTGGATGTTGTGGAGGACCTAACAGCAGAATCCTTTGTTGCTGTCTTTAAGAGATTCTGTGCACGACATTCAGTACCCAAGACAGTTTGGACTGACAATGCTACATATTTCAAAGCTGGTGAACAAGTCATCCACGACTTGTTAAGCAATGAAATCACACAATTATATATACAAAATACAAACATAAAGTGGAAGTATATTCCGGTTGCCTCTCCTTGGTATGGTTCTATCTGGGAGAGGAATATACAGACAGTAAAGAATTGCTTGAAGAAAGCAATTGGCAAAAAACAGATACACTTATTTGGGTTACTCACTCTCCTGGCTGAGATTGAGAACATCATTAACAATAGACCACTCACTTATGTGAGTGACAACATTAATGACCCAGAACCATTAACTCCAAATCATTTGATTCGGGGAGAACAAGTTAGTCTCCTGCCGGACTACAATATAGACTCTTCAGAAGACCCAAACTGGACTCAACGACATGATGAGCTCCAGACTAAGTTACAACATTTAACTAGAGTTAAAGCTCATTTCATTAAACAGTGGAAAACTGAGTACTTGATGGGTCTAAGGGAGAGACATAACAAATGACTAAGAAGGATTGGTCTGACACAATTAAGGTAGGGGACCTTGTTCTCATACATGACAGTACTCCAAGACAAAACTGGCCTCTGGCTAGAGTTTCAGAACTCAGACCAGGGGCAGATGGGTAACAAGAGTGGTCAAATTAAGGACTTCAACGGGTGACACAACAAGAGACATTTCTCTTTTGTACCCTTTAGAGTCTGGACCCAAAACAATGGACTTTGGAGAACCTTCTCCACTGACAGTAACAACTGGAGACACTGAACTTCCAGTAACTATTCCTTTGACAGTAGGAGTGGTGACGCATCCTACTACAACATTGACAGACACAAGACCTCAGCGACAAACAGCATTAAAGGCGCGACTATTTTTACAACAAAAAATAGATGCTGGGGAATTGTAATTTTATCTTCTAACTTTCATTTTTTCTTTTCTTATGGTAAAGACCATAGACAGTTTCATCCTATGGATGTATATTTTCTCTTCTAATTAAATGCTACACCTTCTCAATGAGAAGGTGAGGATAGGCACTGTTAATCAGATTAACAGGCATTTACAGTTAAATAGTTAGCTAGTCTACACTCAGACAAAAATTGGTGACAATGACACCAAAATTTTTATCCCGGGGCCCCCAGTATATGGAAAACTGATGAGTGGGTAGTTGGGAGGTAACGAAAATGGTTCACTGAGTAGGTAGGTAGTTAATCTAACAATCATTAAATTCCTTTTATGTCAATAACTGGGTGGATGAAACCAATTGGTTGCTCACCAGAGTTATTCTCCACACTAGTATTTATATACTGTGTGGGAGGAGCGTGCTCGGTAGTGGAGATACATTACCGCTCAACCAACCGAGGAATAAACCAAGACAACGCTGGTACGAGAAGCCCCGCGAAGAGGAGAACAAAGGGGGAACGAAAAGGAAGAACGGGGCGAGAGGACGTACCAGCAAAGTGGGCTCTCGAAAACATAACCGGAGAAGGGAGACACTCCGATAACAAAAAGTAAGTGACTAATTGAGTTTTTACACCAAAGTTAATCTCATTAAATTAAGCTGGGTCAGACAAGTTAGGCCTACATTGTGGCCTAAGACCCAGCATCAACTCATAGCTTAACAAAGGTGAAGGTAGATTGCCCTAACCTAATTCTTGTGAGGAATCCTACTGTGGACCTCAATTTATCTGCCCGCTCTGGACCATTTCCGGAATCTCTAGGCTGACCCCTCTAGGCTAGACTTGATCTACTCTATAGTTAGACTGGAGATATAAGGGGTGGGTTAATTGTGGACCAATTCATACAGAGCATTTTTCGCAAACGGAAATGAACAATAGACGGGGGGGGGGGGCATACGGAAAAATCATAGCGGAGTCACAGCCGGTAAAGAAGTCGGGAACGAAGGAGGAAGGAGAACAACCCGGTTACCGAAAAGTAGGGACCTTCATATAGAATAGCGCCAAGCCTATCACAAGGCCCGACGCTCACCAAAAAGGGAAAATATTCAGCGCGCAGCGCAGAGTAAAGCGGACACTCCACCAGGAGGTGGGCAACTGTAAGTGGAACGTTACAATTGGGACATCGGGGCACCCGATCCCCGGCCATCAAATAGCCATGGGTCAGGTGGGTGTGGCCAATACGGAGGCGGGCCAGAGCTACCTCCTTATGGCGCGACCGATGGAAGGAAGAGGCCCAACATCCCAATTTGGGTTTAATCTTGCAGAGTTTGTTATTTGTAGCGCCATCCCAGCGACTCTGCCACCGGAGCGCAAAAACCTACGGAAGCCAGGGATATAATCGGAAAGGGGAGGGACACGGGTGAAACCTGTAGTCGGCACGCGGAACGGGCAGCTCGATCGGCAGCCTCATTTCCAGCCACGTTAACATGTGCAGGGACCCAGCAAAATACCACCTCCTTGCCACCAGAGTGACAAGGATATGCACAGTAACTGGATCGTCGGACCAGTGGGTGGACAGGGTCAAAACACTCCAGCCCATCCAGGGCACTGCGGGAATCCGAATAGATGACAAACGACCCACCGGATGCTCCCGCACCACCTCCAGAGCGCTCAGAATGGCATAGAGCTCCGCCGTGAAAACGGAAGCCTCATCAGGGAGCAAGGGCAGACGACTGGGAACGCCGCAGCCCAACGCCCCCCGACGACCTCGAGCCATCTGTGAAGACCGCAACACATGCAGAGTGACACGCTGTATGCTGAAGGAACAGAGACCGAAGCAAGGCAGAGTCAGAATCGGCCCTGCGAACGGGGCGCAACGCCCTACAGCACGCAACAGGGGTGCTCTCCCAAGGTGCAACACCCTGAAAGAGACCGGTATAACGGATGGAGGAGTGCCCATACCATCGAGGAGAGGTCACCGTGTCGGTGAAATACCAACCCCCATCCCGGCAGAACGCCCTCTCACCACCTGGAACAGAGGAGAGTTGGGAAGACGGAGGATCCGGAGATAGTGCTTGGCAATGAGGAACGACCTCCGATCCTCCAAGGGAGGGATGTCGCACTCAACCTGCAGACTATCAACCGGAGAGGAGCGGAAGGCGCCAGATGACATGCGCAGTCCTCTAGAGAGGACCGGTCCAGTATCCGAAGGGCCGTACGGGAGGCGGAGCCATACACCACACTCCCATAATCTAATTTTGACTGTACCAGGGACACGTACAAACGGAGGAGTGTCCGCCTATCGCGCCCCATGTAGTAGACAATGCCCCAGCAAATCCAGGGTACGTCTTGTAGACTCGCGCACCGGCGAAGGTGGGGAACCCAGCTCAAACGGCTGTCGAAACCATACCAGGAAACGTACTGATTGAACGAGGGCCAGAGGCTGACCCCCGAGTGTAAGATTAAAGGCCGGGACGGCGCCGGATCCCCGTCTCCTCGACGGAAGGAAGGCCACACACGAAGTCTTCGGGGAAGACAGCGTAAGGCCCACCGACGACGCCCACGTTCAATCCGATTGACCGCGAGTTGGACTTGCCTCTCCACGAGGGGGACTCTTCCCCGCGGCATAGACAGCCAGATCGTCGGCGTAGATGGAACACGCACCGAGGGCGGAAGGGCCCCGGTAGCGCAGACATGACCAGATTGAAGCAGGAGACGCTCAAGCCACACCCTGGGCACCCCCTCCTCCTGAACATACAGGCCAGATAGGGCCGCCCCATTACGGACGCGGAAAGTGCGACGGCAGAGGAAGTTACGATAAATGTGGGCAAAAAGCCCACAAAACCAAGAGACTTCAAACGGTCCATGACAACTCCCCGACGGGTCGTGTCATAGGCCTTTTGGACATCGAAAAAGACGGCCAGAACAAGATTCCGGCGGGAAAAGGCCTGTACATCATGACCAAGGAGGAGAAGGGGGTCCAGAGTACCCCGAAATCGACGAAAGCCATACTGGGTCGGGGGTATAACCCAAGCGACTCCAGTGTAAAGGAAAGTCGACGCCACCATTTTTCAAGAGCTTGCATAAGCAGCTCGTCAAGGCAATAGGCCGATAGCCCGCCACTTCCGCCGGATCCTTCCCCGGTTTAGGTATCGGGACCACAATCGCCTCCCTCCAACGGGAATGGAATGACCCCTCAACCCACATCCGGTTGAAAAGATCCAGCAAGAAGTGTAGGGCCATCGGGTGCAGATTCCGAAGTCATACGGAATGTCATCAGGACATAGGGCTCGTTCCCAGGTGGCGGGAACGTAACCTCAGATAAAGGACGATCCGCAGCAAAAGCCCCGGCCAGCCGATCGGCCACAGCAGTAGGATCCGAAAGGAAGCCGTCCCCGTCCCGAAGGACAGGGCGACGAGCAGGGACCAGCTTCCCCTCGATACTACGTACCTTCCGCCACACAGCAGCAGAAGGGGTAGACGAGGAAATGTCAGATACAAAAGCTCGCCAAGAGGCCCGACGGGTCAACTTGAGAGTCCGGCGGGCGAAAGCCTTCGACCGCCGCATCTCAATCAAGTGGTCCGCGCCGGGTGCGGTGGAAGCGGCGCGTTGCCCTCTTCCTCTCACACACCGCCTGGTGACATGCTGGAGTCCACCACGGGACGCTACGCGTCCCGGGTTAGGAAGATCGAGGAATACAGTCCTCCGCGACGCCCATCACCACCCGCTCGAAGAACTCCAAGCTCTCATCCACAGAGCCAAAGTCCAAACCGAACGGGCAATGACGGAACGAGCTCTGAAGGATGGCCAGTCAGCCCGCGCAGGCACCACCTCGGTCGAGACGAGACACCCGGCTGCGGTCCGACCGGCTCAAGACAGACTGGGTAATGATCACTGCCATAAGAGTCCCCCAACACCTTCCACGAAAAATCGAGTAAGGCATCGAGGGACACAAGGAGAGATCAATACAGGTAAATGAACCCGTGGGTTCGTGAAGTAGGTAGGTTCCGCCAGAATTGAGGAAGTAAAGGAAAGTTCCTCCATTAAGGAGAGCAACATACCAGCACATTAGTCGACCGGACATCTCCCAAGCCGGGTCGCGACTGTTAAAGTCCCCGAGGAGGAGAAACGGCCGAGGCAGTTGCACACCAACTCGCGAACCGCGTCGCGAGAAGGATGTAATCGAGCAGGCAGTGTACTGGCGATCTAAAAGAGCCGCACAGCCACAGCCTGCAAGAGTACGAAGAGGCACACCGCGCGAGGTAACGAATGTGAACATAAATCGCCGCACCCCGCCGGTGCGCGCGCTCATCCGGGGTGCAAGGGAAACCAACGTAGCCAGAGAGGCGAGGGAGCCCCCGCGCAGCCAGGATAGTCTCCTGGAGACAAACGCAGGAAGGCCGCTCGCTCTCAGCAGGGAGGCTAGGTTCTCCCAGTTAGCTAAAAGCCCCCTACAGTTCCAATGCAAAATGGAACTGTAAGGGGAAGGAACAGAATAAAAGGCAGAGAAAACAGAGAAATAGCCACGGATCAAGCTGAGCAGCAAACTCAACGGTCCGTAACCAAGGACGGAATCGGCTTCCCCGACTCACCCCGAACGGGGGGGATAGGGGCCACCGACTCCACAGCTGCTTCACCCGTAGTAGAACGAGTGGAAGTGGAATAGGGAGTTCAGAGGGGACTCCCCTGAGAGGGGAAGAGGAGACGACGAGACGGGCCCAGCCGAAACCCCCGACTCCCCACCAGAGGGGGGGGAAGGGAGAACCAGATGTTCGAGGGCTCGTCACACCAGACAAGTGCTGACGGAGGGGGAGAAGATCCATCACAGGTGGGAAAGGAGAGACACCCGACCACTCTCAGCAGGAGCCGAAGGGAGAGACTATGAAGAAGGGCCAGGGCCCTCTCGACCGGGTCCACCATGGGAACCGAGTCAGTAATCGAGGGTGTCATGGGACGGTGTACCTCAACCGATACCCGGACAGTAGTCGGGGCACCGGGAGGTGACGCCCCACCAGCCCTCCGTATAGGGGTGGGGGGAGTCCTGAGCGGATTAGGAGCGGCGCGCCGCTTCCCCTCCGGTGAAGAAGGGGAAGCACGGCGAGCAGTGGTCATGATCAGGTCTGGAGGACTCCGACCACGGCGACGCTTTCTCCTCCCCTTCGGGGCATCACCTTCCCCACCCGAGAGACGGGTAGGAAAGGATCCAGACCCCAAGGCCGGAGAGGGAGAAGGGGCACTTGTAGGCAGGGAATCAGACGGGATGACAAAGTGAGGCAGAGGGACAAGAAGGTCCCGCGGCGCTAGGAGGACCACCAACCCCCGGAACTTCCAGGGGGGGGGCACCACTCCGGTAGGCGCCGGGGAAGCACGGGAGGGGCCCGAAGACCCGCAGCATAGAACAACCCCCGCCGCGGCTCCCGGACCCTATCGCGCGCCTCGAATTCAAACTTGAAAACGGGGCAATCCCGAGAGGAGGAAGGGTGGGCCCCCAAGCAGTTCGAGCATCGCGAGGGCTTCGTGCATGGAGGAGGGTGCGCAGGCCCACCACAGCGGACACATAGCTTACCCTCACGGCGGCACGCAGAGCTAACATGGCGAACCGGTTGCAGCCAAAGCAGCGAACCGGGTCAGGCACATACGGTCGCACCGAAAACTCACACGACCGGCGATCACCCACGCCCCAGAACACCTGGGCCGGAGGCACAAGGGAATCAAAGGTCAGGAACAGACGAGGTAAGAGCACCATCCCGGCGCGACGAAAAGCGGAAGACCTTCGTTACCCCCTGGGGGGCAAGATCCTCCTGCAACTCGCCAACCGGGATTGACAGCAGACGGGAAGCGAAAATGGTGCCCTGACAGCTATTCAGTTGCGGATGGGGAGTCACAGAAACTCTGCAACTGTAGAAGGGACTCAGTCATCCCCGAAGAACGGGACTTCAAAAGAAGAGACCCATCGTTCAGAGGGCGGATATCATAACGACAGGGAACCCCCACCGTCTTAAGACGCTGAAACACCCGTTCCGAGTTGCCCGGAAGGGAGCCAGCGGAAGAGCGGAGAACAAGGAACCTGTCCACCAGACAGAAATTGACAGCAGAGACAGGTCCATGTGTGACGGTAACCGAGAGTGGGCGAGAGAACGAGGGCCGCGAAGACCCCGCCCTACGGCCACCACGAGTCCGGCCATGAGAGCCAGACGCCGCAGAGGACGAGACGAGAGGGGCCCATACAGCTTTAAGGTCAATCCAGCGGAGGCAGAGGCCGATGAACGAGAGTAGAAGTCTTATACAAATCCAAGGACGGGCCAGAGTTGTCAACAGGAGGGGATTGAAGTTTTGAAATTGAACCCATAAACAATAGCATTACAAAAAGGACGGCTTCGGACCCAAGGCAATGCACCATCCGCCGCTGCATCCTTCAAGGCGCAGGCCCAACGTCCCGGGTAGCCCGCCCCCCAACCTGACTGTCGTTTTAAAAACAGCAGATTGGCTCTACGGAGATTTGTCCGTTAAGGGCCTAGCAAAGACCCAATCCAGACGCAGCAGCGGTCCGGGCGCCCGTACCGTCCCCAGAGCACGGCTCAGCCACGGAGCGATGCCCCCAAGACTGCAAAATACAAACAGAAGGGGGGGGGGAGATATAACAATTGACAGAGTCAAGACAAAAGAAATTCCGGGACAAAAAAAAAAAAAAAAAAAACCTGTAACTAAGTAACTTCGCCCACACCCCGCCAGGAGTTGAGGAAATCCCAACAACCCACGAGGTGTGCGAGCCCCCTCGGCCCGGCCAGCCGGAGTACCTAATCGAGGGGGATAGAAGAGTCCTGTTTGTTTAATCTCTTAGACCAGTGGTTCTTACCTTTTTTGGCTGTGACCCAAATTCTGGTCGTGGGGCTAGATCGGCGACCAATACCTTCAAACAGTTCACTTGTAATAGATGAAATAATTAGTTAATGGTAAAATGATTAGGGATAACATACATAAATGATAAATGACAATTTAATGACCCAATTTTAGGTCGCGACCCAGGGGTTAAGAACCACTGTCTTAGACTTTATAGGATTTGTAACTGATCAAGTAGATGAACATTTAGATGTTATTTATTTGGATTTTAGTTTCCTGACAAGGTTCCACAAAGGAGACTTCTGTATAAATTGAATGGAATACTGGGATCAGTTATAAATTGGTAGAAGAATGGTTACAAGACAGAGAACAGTAATTTTAAATGGTCATGAATCAGGGTGGCAAAAAAATGAAAAGTGGGATACCACAGTGAAATGGGGGCGCGATGCTGGCAAGTACTTTTTTTGTAAGAACGCGTTTGCGTTAATCATCTACCAGATACTCTGTTAGTGGGGTCATGGCAGCTGCTACTACTTGCTAAGAAGGGAGATTGAGCTGCCAGTGAGATCACATAGAGGGCCTTCAATTGAGTAAAAATAAATTCGTTGACTTCAGCACCACACGCACTACTAAGAGTGAGAGAAATCAGGGTGAGCAAGTTCAACTTTTGATGTGGTTGAGATGTAAATTAATAGGCGCAAACTATTTGACATAAACTGGGTTCTCACATTTATGATCTCTGGGCATAGCCAGTCTGCCTCTTTTAAAGACTTACTCCTCTGCTTATAGTGGGAGGATTTAAGAGAAGCACAGCCTCCTTTGCCCAATTTATTCAGATTTACACAAAAATAACTCTTTATAATGTTAATTGCATTAACAAGCAAGTTTTTTACAGGTAATAAAAAAAATATGAACCATTTTATTAATAATACACCAATGTGCATCCAGAACCAACTAAGTACTTGGACAAAAAAAATATTACTACAAACCCCCCCAAAAAACTTAGTCCCATACCACACAAAATGTTATCATAAAAACTTTAAATTATTGGTTATCACCAGCCTATTACCACACAAACGAAACAAGACTTATAAAATAAAAAGGACTTACATAAACTAATGCAAAACAAAGAATATTAGTCACAGGGGCAAGGTCAACGAGTGGCTACCCAAATTGTGTAAACCTGATCAGTCCCAGATGTGCCAATTTATATTCCAAACACAATATCCTTTATATCACAATCGTTGAAGGTATTCTTGGCTCAATCAGTGCAAGAGCAATGTTTATAGCAATAGCAAAAATGTGTGTGAACTTTGGCTTCAGCATTTGTGCAGGTATTGGGGGAGAAAAAGCTTCATCCAAATTCACTTCAATAAGCAAATGTCCCAGCCAAAAACAAATCCCTGATAAAGAAAAAACAACAAATATTTAAGGATATCCCCAACACACTGGTATCAGGGAACCCACAGGAATCCACGAGTGCAATGATGCTAGAAAGAGCAAAATTAACAATAATAATAATTAAGGTTCTAAAATTTTGGATGTGTGTTTGCATTAATATGTTGCTCATATGGCAGTTAAAAATACAATTTAGTTCATAGCCTGAGAATGCTCAAAGTCCATTGTGATGCATACTGATAACTGATTAGGTTTTTCAATAAAGTCTTTATAAAGGAAATCAGGCATTAAAAAATGATTATGATACTTGCATGACTATTTTAAGTGATCCAAACAAGTTACACATGGCCCTTATAATGGTTAAACAATACAAAACACCAATGGTAAAAAGAAGACTATAGGATCACCTACTACACCATCAAGAAGCAAGATGCTTTCTTTCCTCAAGTAATGAGCATATGACTGCCTCAAAGTTCTGATTATTCTCTACACAGAGAATTTCAAATCTGTTATAATCAATTAAAAAGAGAAGAAAAATATTTTTAGTATCTCTGAAGGCCTGGCTTTCCAAGAAAGGTCTGGCCTAATGAGGATTATTGAAACCTTCCAGGCCCTAATGAGGGGTTTGGGAGCTCTCAAGAATCCTTCCAAACTGTGCAAACTCCTACAAAACATGTGGTTTTAACCACACCATCTCGATGAGAATCAGTGCTAGGTTCATTACTCTTTATTGTGTACATAAATGATTTAGAGAAGGGAGTAGGTAGTGAAATGTCTAAATTTGCAGATGACAGAAAAGTGCCCCAGTAACAAATCTACAAAATTCCAGGACTGTGGAGTCGGCACATAAAAAACCGACACCGACTCCGACTCCTCAATTTTTTGTCTATCCAACTCCGACTCCGAAGGTATATTAATTCTAAATCTGCTATGATGATAATTACACAAGAGGCATTTCATCACCACCACGTGAAGCATCATCATCTGTGGTCATTGTTACGGTAACTTTTAGTGATGGGACGATTAATCGGAATCGAGAATCGGAAGAATCGAGCATTTTTCAGGAATCGGAATCGGAATCGAGAGAATTGTACCATGATTTCCGATTCTTAAAACGATTCTTTAACTTTTAATTGAACCAGTTTTGCAATGTAAACTTTAAAATTTAAATGAAAGAGGATAACAAATCTTATTTTTATTGTATTGTAGCTATACATTAAAACATGTATATCCATGATGTGTAATCAAGAAGATTAAAATGAATTGTTACAACTTACAGTTGATTTTTATTTTTAAACCAATCTATTATAATTTATAATTTATATTACCATACTCATAATGTAAATAGTTAATCTTACCAGAGTAAAATATGACAATTTCCAGAAAAACAAGTATAGAATTATATTTAAAAATATTGAGAATCGGAATCGAGACTTAGTGGTATCGGAATCGGAATCGGAATCGTTAAAAATTTTGGTATCGTCCCATCACTAGTAACTTTGTCTGTAGTAAAGAATCTTGTAAGTGGTGCTTGTCGTTCAGTAGATTTCTGATCTTTTGTTAAATTTGAAGTAGTTGGAAGGTTTTTATTACTATCTTTCTCAATGACAACTTCTAAAATTTTGGGATGGAAACACTGCAAATGTCTTTTCAAATTTGATGCTCTGGTTGGTGCATTTTTATCAGAGCCAGTAAAACCACTGATTTTTGCTTCACATAATTTTTCATCATCATCATCATCTATCATACACTGACACACGAAATGTTTCCCATCTGTGGTTATTGTAAAATATTAAAAAACTGCAGACTTTGTTGGAAGTGTCTTTGCCATTGTGAAAGGGGTTTTAGACTTGAAAGTTAAAAACTTATGAAATTTAGAAAGAACTCTAAATTAAATAAGCATTAAAATAAAAAATATTATCTGAAAAGAAAAAATGAATTAATGGCATTAGTGTCTGAAATGGAAAACATTGTGTTTATTATTTAAGTGGTTTAACCACCATAGCTGCCAGTGATATCACACACAAAAACATATTTTATTAAAATTTATATTGAGGTCGGAGTCGGTACATTTTTACCGACTCCGAGTCCAGCACCACCAAAATTGCTTCCAACTCCGACTCCACAGCCCTGCAAAATTCTTATAAATTACAAAAAGATCTTGACAGATTAGTTGCCTGGGCTTAAGTAAATGGCAGATGAAATTCAATGTTAAAAAATGCAAAGTCCCCCATTTTGGCAGAAATATTAAAAACGTTAGTTATGAGATGCAGGGAAACTAGTTAAAAGATGTTAGGCAGGAAAAAGATCTGGGCATTATAGTCAGTAGTGCTCTAAAATTTTTGGATCTTTTCCTTTATAGCACCCCCATTGTTTTACCGTGTTCTTTCACCCTTGATGATTGGTTAAGTAGTGATATTTTCATTAGTTTTAATGAAAATATCATGACCTAACCTAACTAATTGTCAATGGGGGGGTGCTATAAAGGAAAAGATCCAAATTTTCTAAGAGTAGCTACTTAGAGCTGAGAATAAGGCAAACAAAATGCTAGGCATTATTAAGATGAATGTTATATACAGTAAATACAGAGCTTACTGCATGGTTGCATTAAAGACTGTTTCTTATAGAGCTTGCTAACAAAAAGACCACCTTCTTATATTTCCTTCAACTGTAGCAATTTATTACCAATGAGAAAACTGATACCAAAGAATAGCCATCTGACAAAGTAAAACTATTCACACGGTAGCATATTTTTCTGAAGGAATTTCAAATTAGAATGGAAACCTCCATATGTGATGCATTCAGGAAGGTGTTGGAGTGCAGTGCAAAATATCAGGATCTGGAAAGAAAATAAAGGTATGATTTTTTTTTATCCCATATTGTACAATGGAACTGCTACAACACTAGGAGTAATGAAGTGGCTCCAAAATATCAATGAAGGGATTCCAGCTCGGGATGTCTACTGAAACGTTTTTAATTCCCTGAGATTCCAAGTTTTCCAGACTTCATACACATTTCTTCCAAACATACATATGTACAGTTGTACTCATTATTCATAGGTCACTCTTGAGAATAGATAGCGACATCTGGCATATACTTGGTGTGTGCTACAAATGGATGTAACATTTTATGAATGAATCACAGGTTTAGCACTGATTGGTTGATTCAGTGCCAAATGTCTTTAGAACAGTTATTTCCATTCATCACTGGTTTACATATTACTAAGGAAACATAAATGAATAATTAAATATAAATTCTAGAAGGGGGATATATATTAACAATGAGGGGAATAAAAAATGGTCCTGTAAAAAAAAAAAAAAACCTTTGGACATGATGACAGTGTTCATGGTGGCAAGCCTGTCATCCTGAATGAATAGAGCCATTCGTAGGCATTATTGCACCCTGAACAAATTCCAAATTGATTAATTAATTTATTTATTTATTTACATTTAATATTGAACATAGATTTAGATATTATTTTACATTAAATAACAAAGACAGAGCAAACACCTGATCTATAAAAATACATATATAGACAGTTTATGGATGAAAAACAATGTTTTGATTTATATTAAATTTTAATAACATTATAACATTACCAGATTGATGGGTATCTGTAGGTTTCATGCATCACTGCTTAGAATATCTTCCAATTGGCAAATGGACAACAGCTGAATGGATACTATTAGTATGGCATTGTTATATCCAGAGCAAATGCTGTTTCTAGATCAGCAACATTGATATAGTAATAAACAGTCACTGAGAAAATTATTATTTAGAAACGAAGAATGTTTTGTATTGAGGCAGCATCTTAAATGCATATAATTGTTTTGTATTAATAAATTCCATGTTACAACTTAAGTGTTGAACCACTGCAGCTGTGACTCTTGGCAGTCTCTCACCTCAAAGGAGAGAATTACAGAAAATAAAACTATTATAGTGATTCATATCAATAAACATAGAGCCATTTAAATGATGATATTTGACAATTTTGCAATGGTGTTACACATTCATAATTACCATTATATTTGAGATATATTTCATACATGAACACAAAAAATGTAATATCTTGTCCAGCTACCATTGTTGTCTATGACTTCCTGTAGTTGATGTAGTACAGAAGCATATTTAATATGTAGCCATGCTATCTAAAAAAGAGGTCTGAAAAGCAGAATTCCTGAAAATGCAGCAAGTTCTTATTCTGAAGTTTGAGTTTACAGAGAAAAAAAGAGACATTTTGGGCAAAAGTGGATGGGGAGTATCCTTTGCTTGATGAAGAGGCAAAGAAAGTGCTGGTACCTATGCAACAAGTTATCATTGTGAGGCAGGCTTTCCAGCAATGATGGTCATAAAGAACAAACTGCAAAATCAGCTGCACATTGAAGGTGATTTACACTGTGCCTTAAGCAAAACTAAACCCATAATTCAGGCATTAGTTCAGCAGAAACAGTTGCATCCTTCGCACTAGACTAGTAGCTGGTGGTGACACACTTTGCTTGCTTCCTATGTAATGTAGGTAGCCATTCTTTAACAAATATCATGCATGTTTTAACTTATACATAAGGCACTGTATATATAGAAATATGCGAGTATTATGTTTATAAAATTTGAATATTTTCATGCTCAGTAAAATGAAATTTCCTGTGCTTTTTGCAGGGGGTTAATTTCCATTTGGCAATTACCCAAAAGGGGTAATCACAAAAAAAGTTTGGGAACCACTGGTGTAGCAGCTTAATGACCATTTCCCACTGTTTCTGCATTCCAACAATTCCACCTGACTTTTAACAAATCATGTGACACCACATAACAGAGGTGTTAACAGCTAAGGTGACTGAGAATAAGCTCACACTATTCCTGAATCTCATCGAAGCAACTACTCTGCAGAATGGATCATCAGGGGCGGATTAACTGTAGCTGGGGCCTGAGGCTAATTTTATTTTGGGGGCCCTTTTCTAGGTTTTTATTAACAATACATGTGCAGTACATAGTACATTTACACAAATTACATGTATGGTGCTAAGGCTAATTGAGAAACAAATATAAAAGAACCTTTAACACAGTGTATTTTGTCATTTGCTAAAACAAAACAGTATTAAACAAACTTTACTTTAGGACCTATAAAACGTAAAATAAAACAGAATTTTTACCAAATGTTTTAATTCAAAAAATTAAATTAAATGTAAACAAAATATTAAAAGATAAAATTTTAGATTAACAATGAAGCTTGCAAAATAATCAAGGGTCACTGGCAATATCTGGCATATTAACGCTGAAATATGGCCCAGTGAAATTAACGCACAGTCACCCTCGCTTAACTAGATCCATTTTGATTGGGGGCCCCTTCAAGCTTTGGGCCTGAGGCTTCAGCCTCAATTGCCTCAATGATAATCCACCACTGATTATCATCACTAGAAAATTGCTGAAAGAGGAAGAATCAGTGGTATGAAGGAGAGCAGGCTGTCTCCAACTCAAATTGCGAGAAAACTTGGAATTTCTAGGAATACGGTACTGTTTATATATGGTTGAAGAGGTGGCAAGAGGAAGGGAATCTACGAGATCACCGCAGAATGGGGAAACCTCAACTGACAACTGCTGTGGATGATCAGGGGATCAGCAATGTTGCCAAAGCCCATCCCTTTACCAATGCTGTTGCCACAAGAGAACAATTGCAGCTTGATGTTTCAGTAATGACTAAGGCAGTGTAGGGTTTTGCAGATTCTCATCTTTTTATTTTTAAATTCATGTTTTTTTTTCTCTCCAGCCACTCAGCTTTCGCAGCCTCTAGTTAAGAGTGTTAATTAAATTAAGTCAATCTAGTCAAGCATGGGCAGATACTGTAGTTAATGCAGAAGTGCTCAAATCAGTTTAATAAGGCATCTTGTTAGAAACAACTCTGGGCTAGTGTTAAAACCTAGTCCAGTATTTAGCCCTGATAGTCCCTGTTGAACTCAAGAAAAGGTAAGATCATAGTCCATTACTGAAGCCAGAAGGTATATATGTCTTTGAAGTTTAGCGCTAAGGATCCAGAACTTAAGTGCTCCTTCTAGGCAGACAATCCAGTGTTGTGCATGAGTCCAAATTACTTGAAGCATTGCCAGTGTGTAGTACCGTGTACCCTTTTCTTGCAGCTTTGGCTTATAAACCTTTAATTAAGCTATTGCATATGAATTCATTAAGTGCCTATACACATTGTCTTGTCCAGATAAATTGAGAAATAAACAAGTGAGAAGAATTCCAGTAAATACAATACTGTCAAAATCTAGAAAGTTAAGACCCTCCAAAGTTTAAGACAGTTATTTAGAATTCTAGTGTTTTGTACATTAGCCCCATCATCATTTAATTTAGATTAAAGTTTCTTATTGTCTAGAACCTCCCAAATAAATTTTAAATAATTACTGTTAAGGTTTTTTGTTCAAGTCTAGAAATGGGAAGTTTCAAGTTGTTCTATTAAATCAAGTTATAAATAAAACTGAAAACCTAAATTTCTAGTTCGTTTTCTATAAATTATTAAATATCAGTCATGGTACATGATGGGGAGATCAGTTCCACATTTGATCATCACTGGGAATAAGACGATAAAAAGTCATACACTGGAATAAGGTTTACTAAATTTGGTAATATTTTCAAGTAGAGGGAAAATTCTTGAACTAAGTCCTTTCTTTTCCTTTTTTCTGCCTGAACACCATTTTCTTGCACCCACTCCTTAGCATTCCAGCCTATACTGTTTGCTTTCCATTGCTTGAATGCACATGGTGATCTTGCTCTTTCTCTGCTTGACATTTTTGTGAATGGTCCTTGCTTGCTTGATGTCCAGTGCACTGCTTGAGAAAAGATCTTTGAGTACAGCTTCACCTCCTGCCTTCCAGTTGGCTGAATCTGCATTCACATTGGCCAGCCATAGAAGTGGATTCCTACCATAGGAAGAACTGTTTCCAGAGTTAAATCCGGTAATTATGTATTTTATCCCACTCAGTCATTTTACACACCAAAATACATTTTTCTAGTAGTATTTGATGTGATTTGTTCAAATATGACCTCCATTTCCATCGGAAATGAGATCCAACAAAGTTATAGTACTTTGAAGTTTGGCTCATTTTCAAGGGAAATGGAAGTCAAAATCTAAGCAAAACACATCAAATATTACTAGGAAAATGTATTTTGGTATTAATTAACCTAACCTAACCTTACCTAACCGTGGCTAAACGAGCTCTCGTCTGTATCCACCACCTAATCCATAATAAGGTAATACTCTAGGCTCATTTAGCCAGGGTTAGGCTCGTTTAGCCAGGGTTAGGCTCATTTAGCCAGGGTTAGGCTCATTTAGCCAGGGTTAGGCTCGTTTAGCCACGGTTAGGTTAGGTAAGGTTAGGTTGTTAGGTTAATTAATACCAAAATACATTTTTCTAGTAATATTTGATGTGTTTTGCTTAGATTTTGACTTCCATTTCCCTTGAAAATGAGCCAAACTTCAAAGTACTATAACTTTGTTGGATCTCATTTCCGACGGAAATGGGAAATGGAGGTCATATTTGAACAAATCACATCAAATACTACTAGAAAAATGTATTTTGGTGTGTAAAATGACTGAGTGTGATAAAATACATAATAACCTTAAATCCAGGTGGGTTCTCTAGTTTTCCCATAACAGTAGTGGCTACATAGAGCTGGGTTACACCATCAGACCCCGGCTATCAAGAAATTAAATCAGCAACATCAAGAAAATAGACTGATTTGCTCAGCAACATGTTGACAAAGGACTTGACTTTTGGAGCTGAGTGATATTTACCAATGAAAAGACCTTTTCCCCCACATCCCATGGCTGACTTCATTGTTGGAGGAGGAATAATACTTAATATACTCAAGAGCACATCTATGAAAAAGCATGTAGCAGTCAAGTCACCTGTAACATGTGGGGATGGATTCATCTGTATGATGCACGAGAACTCACCAAAATAGAAGGGAGGTTTACTGGAGACCAGTATATAGAAATTTTTGAAGAGGTTATGCTTCCTTCTATGCATGCATATGCTGTCATTTCATGAGTGAATCATTTTTATGAAAGACAGGTCCCCAATTCACACAGCATGGATTGTCACACACTGGTTCTCTGAGAAAAGATATATTGACTTTCTAGATTGGCCAAGTAAGGGTTGTGATATGAATCCCAAGAATATATGGGCCAATATTGTAAATGTGTGAGAACCAGTGGAGGAACAAACAATGGACCAGCAATGTAGCAGTGTCTGCATTCAAGAATCCAGAATGAGGCTTAAAAGCAAAGGGCTCTCCACTCATGGATCCAGGCTGAGGCTTAAAGGCAGAGGACTTTGCACTCATGGATCCAGGATGAGTGAGTGGCAGAGGGCTCTGCACTTATGGATCCAGGATGAGGCTGAGCAGCAGAGGGCTCTGCACTCATGGATCCAAGAGTAGGCTGAGCGGCAGAGGGCTCTGCACTCATGGATACAAGAGTAGGCTGCGCCCTGCCCCTCACAGGTCTTTGACCATCTAGAAGAGGGAATTCCTCCTGCAGTGTTCCATCTCTGAGTGGGGTGTCTAGGAACTGGCGAAGGAGGCAGAGAGCCCCTGTAGCCTTGCCCCATCATACTCTGAGGTAATTTTTTACTATCACTCCAGTCTCTTCAATTCCCATAATTTATAGATCAATGGATTCGTTATTACACCAGGAACGCGATTTGGATAGTCTCAAGTGAGGGAACTGGCCCAAAACTAAGTTAGGACACGAAGTTTGTTTTGGGGTATGTGTGAAAAAATACCCTAAAATGCGGGTAATTCCTTCAGTAGACACTATCTAGGGCGCATTCGAATCCATTGATATATAAACTATGGAAATTGTAGAAACAGCCAACATGAGTGACCTAAAAGGTATATATATACACATTTATATATATGTAGTAAAACGAACACTGTATATATTCACTGTATATATTATATATACCGTAAAACTATACTAACCTAACCTAATTTTAGGTACTACTCTTACCTGCATATGGCAACGAAATGCTTTTCTGTTTTTATCGAACACACACTTATTGCCACAAACAATACCTTCCTTGGTTTTCTTAGGGCAAATAAATTCTTTTAACAATACACCGTGTTCTACATAAAAATAAAATGCAGCCTCTTCATCATCAAAAAATTTGCATGAAGTTAAACACAGTGAATAATTACAACCATCACAAACCAACGCCATCGTGAAACTAAAATCTTGAGTTCAGGTCAAACCCCCAATTTTGTTAGCAGTACCTTCCTAACCTTTGTGGGATCAGCCATTTTATCACTCCCAAAAACATGATCCGCGATTTTATCACTCAAAAAAATAATTTCTTAACATTAATTTTATAGCTTTAATCGGCATTTGCCTTCATATTGTACTTAATAAAAGTTGTTTAGAAAAATGTAAAGAGTCTTATAGTAAACTTTATTTTCAGTTTTCAGAGGCCGGACTGATAGTAAAAAATTACCTACTCTGATCATCTGATGGGACCCTCACAGGGGTGGGGCTTGGCAATGTTGGTGGGAAAGACTGTACTCTCCATCTTTCTAATGCTTCCACCAGGGAAGCAGTGACAGTACATACTTCTACCAAACCACTGCAGGTTGTAGCTTGGTTATCCATCGCCCCTCTCAGGAGGACCAACCCCTCTTGCACCTTCCGAATAGATGCAAGTAGCGAACAAACACCCATATTTTCCATTGACACCGGGGCCAGATTAGCCAAATCTTGGGCTACAAACACTGGAGTATCAGTACCAGAGGTGGGGAGTCGGGAGTCGGGAGTCGGTAAAAACGACCGACTCCCGACTCTTTGATTCAATTTCTATATGCCAACAATTTACCAGAATACTACTCTGCCCTAAATAAATATCTTCCTGAACTAATTCTAGATTCACATTTCCACATTTGATTTATTCTGGTAAATCTTAGCAAATGAATTTCATATTTCTATTTTAGGATACTAGGTACCATATAAAAATTAGCAATATATTAATTATTAATTTAATTAGCCCCTATTAGTAATGAGTCGTGGGCCTAGTAGAAAATCAGCAGTCTTTCAATATTTTAAGCTAAATGAGGATGAAAGTATTTTTATTTGTCAAGTAGAAAAGGATGGTAAAGAGTGTAATGCAAAAATTAGTGCTTACACTGGGAAACATGCTAATGCTCCAACTAGAGCCTCAAACTTGAAACGCCATCTACGAAACAAACATCCCAATATTTATAAGGTTGTAGATCAGCATGATAAGGAAAGAGTCGGGAGTCGGGAGTCGGGAGTCGGAGTCGGTTTTTAAAAATACCGACTCAGGAGTCGGGAGTCGGTTGTTTTTGGCCGACTCCCCATCCCTGATTCAGTACCCTTCTGCTGAAACATTCTAATAATGTCTTCAATATTTTGAGCACTCTTTTTTAGGGCCCTGCTTTTTAATTAACCTACCGTATCATTATTAGCACATAACTCAAACATCAATTTTTTCATCATCATAAAAATCAACACATAGCTTGGTAATGGTTACTGGATCCAGATAGTCAATCTTGTTGGAAATAAAGCATAGTAGCTCGTCCACCACTGCACCATCAATACAATTATCAGTAGTTCCTGCCATTTCAAGTTGGCGTTCCTGGCAGCCGCCACTTGCCATATCTTCTCACTCCTCATCATTAGGTATTTACACCGTCTATAATCATATAAGAAACTCCCATCGGTAAGTTTGCTTCTTTTGGCCTAGTTTATAGTCACAGATGGGTTAGACGTAATTTCCTGTTATGAACTTTCATAATATGCACGTGTGTTCATAAGTTTAATTTAAAAGATATTTCACTGCTCTGCTTCTTTTGAGAAATTAAAACTGATGTTAGCATTCAGTAAAGTGTAGGACAAGTACTACTGATTCACCATGTACATTTGAAGTTCATTACATGGTCAGCTCGTTAATAAAATTCACTATTGGTTGTGTAAATAAAAACATTTTGTGATATGAACTTTATTCGTCATTAAAAACAACAAAAAACTGAGAAGTGGAATAAGAATAAAGTTGTTTTGAGTATATCATGGGGACTATTCTCTCACAGTACGTAACAGCGGTTAATTGCTGAAAATGTGACGGTCCTAATAACACCAAAACATAAAAGATTATGTTTAACTCCAACGGTTATAGGATAATAAACTTCATGAAAACCGTTGATAGTTTGCATTACAGCATTACAAGTAGGGAGTATGGGAGTTTACAATTATACACTAAGACTTCCATGCACTTCTGCCACACAACGAGCAGATTCAGCCACTGACCGGAGCTCTGCCATTTTCTCCTGATCTTCTTCTTTGAGTGCATTTTGCCCTTCTTTTTCCTTCTCTTCCTAAAATTATTTTATAAAGGAGCATATACAAAGCGTACCTAGTCTGTCAACGTTCACATTATAACACGTAAATAATTTTCATACAAACGATTTTAAACAGAAAATTTTAAGCTAGTGAGACCTTAACACCTGTTTTACACTCTCGAGACACTTAGATTGTAATTACAACTTCACAACTTTTGGTTTAATGGCTCTAAATTCGAAGCTCAAAATTGTGATGTTTGTGGTATTGTTGTGAATTTATGTACTAACTAGATGGGGTACCCGGTATTTCCCATAAATTCAAGAAAAAAAACACCAAGTTAGAATATCACAGATAACTGAATTGAATGCCCGGTTAGGTCAACCATACACCCTTGACGATTGGTTGTTAAGTCGTGATATTTTCGTTAAAACTAACGAAAATACCACGACTTAACCTAAACAATCGTCAAGGGCGTACAGTTAACCTAACCGGACATTCAATAATTTTTCCATAAGTTTCGATTAATTTTAAACGACTTTTACCTAATATAACTGGGACAGACAGTTATATATGTAGTTCCCCAATTACTGGGGGTTCAATTATTTGGTCAATAAAACTATAGTCATGAAAGTCTTTTATACAGTTTCAGAAAAGAATATGAAATTTGTACAAGAGTGGTCTGACTAGATACAGGTAGGTTTTGGTAAATGTATAACTAGCTGTTATGCCCAGCACTTGCTTGGGGTGAGCTGATTGTATTAAATTTTAATTTTTCAAATCGTTTTGTATTTTTCGTCGGATCACACCTGAGTTTAAAAATATTATACATATACCTATTGGGTTTGAAGGCCCCAGCACCATAATACAATTATAGAAAAGAACGCAGCCATGAAAATCTTGAACTTCACATTGTGTCAAGATTTGTGAAGCTTAAAATTTTCATGACTATAGTTTTATTGACCAAATAATTTAACCCCCAGTAATTGGGGGACCGCAGGCCCCCCAACTACTGAAATTTTACAGGAAAGTGGAGAATATATAAAAAGCTCTATAATTAGCATGCTCACAGAGACACCGTGCAAGCGAACTCCTGCAGAGTTATGTTATGTTTTAGTCTTAAACTATGAGAGTATTCAGTACTTTGCCTAGCCTATTTTTAAACACATTTACACTTTGGCTGGAAACAACCTCTGAGGGAAGTTGGTTCCAGATATTAACTATTTTATAGGAAAAGAAATTCCCGCAGACAGAGGTCCTAAATGTCTTTAGTTCCAGTTTAAACCCATTATTTCTTGTTGGATTGGCATTAAGTGAGAATAAGTTTCTGTAATCTACCCTGTCTATTCCATTGAGCATCTTGAAGAGAATAAGCTGACTGCGCAGCCTCCTCGTCTCTAAGGTAAACATATTTAGGCGCTCCAATCTCCGTTGGTAGCTTTGCATTCTCATTGAAGGGATCAATTTTGTAGCCCTTGCTTGTACTCTTTCTAACCTTTCTATGTCTTTCCTGAGGGATGGAAACCAAAACTGCGCACAGTATTCCAGTTGAGGTCTGACTAGTGAATTATAGAGACATTACAGTCCCCTTGTTCCGAAACTGGAACTGTCTTTTAATATAACCTAATATTTTTGAGGCCCTCTTTTCGACTTCTGCACAGTGCTTCGACGGTTTCAGATCGTTGCTGATATAGACTCCTAAGTCTTTCTCTAGATCGGTCTCAGTCAAGTTCCTTCCCAAGAGAGAGTAATCGGTCTTCGGGTTTTTATAACCTATGTGCATTACCTTACATTTGTCCAAGTTGAATGGCATCTGCCAAGTAGCAGACCATTCGCCCAACCTGTCAAAATCATTCTGAAGCGTTCTTACGCCCTCCTCAGTACCTACACTACTTCCTAATTTCGTATCGTCTGCAAATTTTGAGATTGTACTTAGAAGCCCAACGTCTATATCGTTAATATAGATGATAAAAAGTAAAGGACCAGAACGGAACCCTGTGGGACACCACTGGTGACGGGCGCCCACTCCGAAGTCACTCCATTTATTACCACTCTCTGCTTTCTATCTTTTAACCAATCCTCAATCCAGTTGGAAACGAGCCCGGTGATTCCTAGTCCTTTGACTTTAGCCATCAATCTCGCGTGAGGGACTTTGTCAATTTAAATGTCAAAGACTTTTTGAAAGTCGAGATACACTATATCTATTGCCCTACTTGCATCATACAGTGTATGCATATTATACGATACGTTATAAAAACATACACTGTATGCTTACGTGTATAATACGATACGTTACTTTTAAATAATACAATATGTTACTTTAATTAATATAACGGATGGTGAGAGGGGTAATGGTGAGTGCGGAAATAAACACGTGTTACAGACCGGAAACTGAGTTGAATACAGAATTCAATGGAACCTGTGGGCTGCCGTTAGTAACAATGCAGTCTGATATTAATTTAAATAATACAATGCTATGTTAATTAGTATATTAGTTAGTGAGGGAGGAATGGTGAATGCAGAAATACGGAAATAAATACGCGCAAACGAGTGGCACGTGTTACAGACCGGAAATGGAATTGAATACGGAATTGAACGGGATCTGTAGGGAGCCGTTTATAACAATGCAGAATGATGTTACTTTAAATAACATAATACGTTATTTTAATTTATCTAACGGATCGTGGGGGAGAAGTAGTGAATGCGGGAAATGGACCCGCGAGAGCACGTGTTACAGACCGGAAACGGAAATAGACTCGAATATACAAATCTTACTATGTAACTCGTCTGAAAATGCAATCTGTAACGACCGTCTCAAACAATGCAAAATTATTTCACGTTAACTTTACCAGAGAAACTCAGCCGAAAAAACAGAATTTAAACAATACGGAATTATGTTCGTTAAAACCGGAAAAGGAATAAATTAAGTCTAATTAATAATTAATCAATAGTGCTTGGCCTAATCTCAATAATAAAGTTAATAAATATTATACTTATCTAACAAATTTTATAAAATCAAACTTTGTCACTTAGTCACTATCTAAAAAAATACTGGAGAGACCACACAGCACGTCCGCCTCCGATGAGAGAGAATTACAAGGAGTTACAAGGAAAAGAAGTACCTCAAAAGGCCTTGTGGCCCATACTGAGGAGGTACCAATGGCAATGGGTGCCAGGGAAAATTTTCTACACACTCAAATAGTGTGCAAGATTTGGTCTAACCTTTTCTTGAAATGATTCACAGAGGAACTGTTCACAACTTCTGAAGGTAAACTGTTCCACGTGTCACAGATCTTATACGTAAAGTAATTCCCACACACACTAGTCCTAAACAGTTTCAAATCCAACTTCCAACCATTGTTGCGAGTTGGGTATCATTTAAACTAAACATGCTTCTAAAATCGACATCGTTGAACCCGCGTAAGAGCTTGAAAACCTCGATCAGTTGACCGCGCAGCCTCCGAGTTTCCAGCGAAAACAAGTTCAGGGCGCGTAACCGTCGATTGTAGCCCATATGCCTAACGGAAGGGATTAACTTTGTGGTCCTCGCCTGCACTCGCTCCAGCCTCTCAATATCTTTCCTGAGGGTGGGCGACCAGAACTGCACTGCATACTCCAGGTGAGGCCGAACCAGGGAATTGTACAGCGAGAGCACAATCTCCTTGTTCCGAAACTGAAATTGCCTCCTGATATAACTCAACAACTTCTGGGCTTTCTTTTCCACCTCTACGCACTGTTTGGTAAACTTAAGGTCGCTGCTGATTAGCACACCCAAGTCCTTTTCCAAATCAGTCGCCTCGATATTGTTCCCCAACATCGAGTAGTCCGACTTAGGATTGGCGTAGCCAATGTGCATCATTTTTCATTTACCCAAGTTAAACGGCATTTGCCATTTTTCGGACCACTCTCCTATCCTACCTAGGTCCGCACGCAGTTCCTCGATCGCTTCGGGTGTCCCAACATTGGCCCCAAGCTTGGTGTCATCAGCGAATTTGGCGATCCGACTGACGATGCCACCGTCGATATCATTTATGTAAATGATAAACAACAGTGGCCCCAAAACGGAACCCTGAGGAACCCCACTAGTGACCGAGGCCTAACCCGAACTAACCCCTTTAAGTACAACCCTCTGCCGCCTATTCTTCAGCCAGTTTTCAATCTACCTACCTATTTCCCCACCGATACCCAGCGCGCGCACTTTCGCCATTAGCCGGCGGTGAGGTACCTTATCAAAGGCTTTCTGAAAGTCGAGATAAAGTATATCAATCGCCCTACTCTTATCGTACTCACTCAACATGACGTGAAAAAACTCGAGCAAGTTGGTGAGACACGACCTATGCCGTCTAAACCCATGTTGGGAGTCCCCAAGCAGCTTCTAGGAATCCAAATGCTCAACGATCCTATCCGCTATTATCCCCTCTAATAATTTACCTACAACTGAAGTGAGACTAATGGGACGATAGTTCCCTGGACTTTCGTGATCCCCTTTCTTAAAGATAGGGGTCACGTTGGCTTCCCTCCAGTCACCAGGCACCTGGCCCGTCTCCAGCGATTTGTTGAAGACTGTAGCCAGGTGGGGAGCCACCTGGTCGCGCACCTCTCGCAACACTCTGGGGAGAAAATGGTCTGGCCCAGGAGCCTTAAACACGCTCAGTTTGTCTATTCTATCGGCAACGACTGTCGCGGTACATCGAACACTATCTAGACCAGCACCTTCGTGCCTCACGCCTGGCTCTGGGATGATGCGGGTGTCCTCCCTGGTGAACACTCCCGCAAAGTACTCATTGAGCACATTAGCGATGTCCGCATCGGAGGTCCGCAGAACGCCGCTTCTAATGGGCTTTCTACTATTAACATAACTGAAGAACTCCTTAGGGTTCCCCTTGCAGAGGCTTGCCACCCGTAGTTCTTCGTTACGTTTCGCTAGCCTAACCTTCGCCTTCACTTCCCTACACAGGCGGACATACGCTTCAGTGTTCTCATGGGAACGATTGGCCTTCGCCCTCCTATACACTACTTTCCTATTTCGGATAGCCGAAGCGATGTCACGATTGAACCACTTAGGCTGCGTTGAAGCAGGGGTGACCGGTTTTGAGGGTATGGCAGCAGACTGCAGCACCATAAACTCGTCCCGGAATACACTCCACACTCCCTCAACATCACCGCCGACCTCTAACCCCATCTCACCTACGCTATCCCGGAGGCTAACAAAGTCCGCCCGCCGTAGATCGAGCTTACTGCCTCTCGAGTTACTACGCTTCACCTGAGGGACGCAGACACGGAACCTAATCAGACCGTGATCACTCCCGCGAAACGATTCGTCAACGGTGAGGCCAGTGACGAGGTTGTCTTCGGTCGTGAATATTAAGTCTAGAACCCTTTCGCCTCGTGTAGGTTCATTGACCCATTGACCCACTGAGAGAGAGAGAGAGAGAGAGAGAGAGAGAGAGAGAGAGAGAGAGAGAGAGAGAGAGAGAGAGAGAGAGAATCTTACTTTCAACTGGAGAACTTGGGTTTGGTTTGATAGATAGTCAATTTGGTCTTCCATGTCCCCAATTTGGATTTCAATCATCAGCGTTTTCTGAACATTCGTGACTTCCTGTTTGAAAAAAAGAGAGAAAATTGTGAACTTTAACTTTAAACACAATATTTCCTACTGAAAAAGTACTAAGTACATTACTTTGTTTATACATTATCTAACATATAACAGACAACTTCAATGGACAGTTGACGTTTGTTTACAAACTTGTCCAGAACTTGAGTTGCTTTTTAATAGTATATATATATATATATATATATATATATATATATATATATATATATATATATATATATATATATATATATATATATATATATATATATATATATATATATATATATATATATATATATATATATTAGGGCTCTGCGAATCACATTTTTTTCGAATCGAATCTCAATCAAATCATCTCAAACAATTCAAATCGAATTGAATCTAGAATCGAATCAACTGTACACATATAGATTATAGGGTGTATAAAACTGTATATATATATTGAATTAAGTTTCAAATTAAACAGAAAATGGTTTCTTTATTTAGAGAGTTTATTTAGAGTAATAAGCATAAAATTAATTAAATCTTGTTGAGAACAAAGGACAAAGTAAATCCTTCTAAAAAAAATGTATTAAGTATTTGATCATGAGGAGGAACAATGGTATTAAAGTATGATAAAAGTGTTATTGCGCAAGAGATTGGTCTCAGTATATAGATTGAATTATAATCTAAGTAAAAAGAAAAATGTTTATTTACGAAAGTGTTCTTCAAAACAACATCACTGATGTTGTTTACCGGACTTAAGGGAGATTCGAAAATATCGAATCGGAGACTAAGTTAACGAATCAAATTGAATCCCCTCTCCCGATTCGAAATCAAATCGAATCTCGAAGCTTCGCAGGGCCCTAATATATATATATATATATATACAGTGGTGGGCACGCGCAACAATTTTTGTAGCGCCGCAACCGCAACCGCAACTCTGCTGAAATAGTTGCGCCGCACGCGCAAGTGCAACCCTTTTCAAAAAGTTGCGCCGCAAGCGCAAGCGCAACCAAAAATGTTGCGCCGCAAGTTGCGCCGCAACTTTTTGCGGCGCAACTGCCCACCTTTGCATTTAACGTATATCTGCAGTGGTGGGCACGCGCAACAATTTTTGTAGCGCCGCAACCGCAACCGCAACTCTGCTGAAATAGTTGCGCCGCACGCGCAAGCGCAACCCTTTTCAAAAAGTTGCGCCGCAAGCGCAAGCGCAACCAAAAATGTTGCGCCGCAAGTTGCGCCGCAACTTTTTGCGGCGCAACTGCCCACCTTTGTATATATATATATATATAAGGGCGGATGTAGGTATTTCAGTAAGGGGGAGTCCAAAGAAAAAAGGGCACCCCTAAAATAAAAAGGGCACAGTACTAAAGAAAAATTTCTTAGAGCAGACCACCAATGAACGAATGTAAAATCAACTGTATTGTTTTATCAGATCAGCCTCATTCAGATATGATACAAAATAAAAATCTAATTTGGGTACAATAAAATAAAATAACCATCATCTATTTACAAAAATAAAATTTGTTTTCAGAGGTATACACATCTTGCCAAAAATTGAGGGGGTCCAGACGTCACCGACCCCCCCCCCCCACTAGATCCACCTATGATATTATATATATACACACACACCGTATTTTACGCCTCATAAGAAAAAATATTTCGAAGATTTATCAGCCTGACAAAAAATATATTCCCATAACTTTATTAAAAGAACATTAAACAAAACAATAACATACGAGCCCTCAAGTGATTTCTGGAGACATTTTTCAGGAAAAAAGTAGTCTTATGAGGCGTAAAATACGATACTAAGGAAACCCAGCTGTTCATCCTTCCACACAACAAAGAAAGTGGTTGGTAGATAAATGGGTACCCTGGGTACCCTGGTGGAGCGTGATTCGGATTCCACGTTAAACTGTAGGTCTAAGGTGTATTGAAAAGCTTGACCTTCGTCAGAATGAACAATTCGGGCTGAAACAAAAACAAACCAAGGTAACCAAGGTATGTACTCGTGTATATATATATATATATATATATATATATAGAGAGAGAGAGAGAGAGAGAGAGAGAGAGAGAGAGAGAGTAAAGTTTATTTGTAAACATTTCGAAAAAAAATAAATTTTCTTCATCATTGCTAAAAAGTAAAAAAGAAAACGTGTAAGAAAAAATAATTAAATATAATGAATCAAAAATTTATGCAAAAATATATATTGAGACAATAGAAATATATTATTAATAATTAATAATACATGATTAAATAATATAGTAATAATAACTTGTTTAATTATACGCTTCTATTAAAAACCTCATAAGATATCCTCATACGCTCATTCTTACAGTGTTTGTCATCCCTTTTTAACCGTTTTGTATATTTTAACTCTTAATGTATTCTTTTTTATACTTTTTATGGATCTCCTGAAGATCAGGGCCCTCAGCCTTCTTTAGTTAGCCATATAAAGCTAACTAACGAAAATATCACGACCTAACCTAACCAAAGGTTAGGTCAACTGTACGCCCTTGACGATTGGTTACGTTAGGTCGTGATATTTTCGTTAGTTACCCTTATAAAGCTAACTAAAGAAGGCTGGGGGCCCTGATCTTCAGGTGATCCCTTTATATATATATATATATATTATACACACACACACACATTTTTTTTTACACACTTAATCATGTAATATATTATTACTAATATATTTCTATTATCTCAATATATATTTTTGTCTGCATTTTTGCTTATTATATTTAATTATTTTTCTTACATGTTTCTTATTTTTAACTTTCTAGCAATAATAAGGAAAATTTAGGAGCAAGTGTAGTTTACGTCCCCCTGTGGTGCCTAGTGTAAGTTACGTTAACCTACATTATCCTGGTGTAGTTTGCGTTCCCCAACTTTGTCCGCATATACCTAATCAAATACAACGTTAAAACTAACGAAAATATTACGATTTAACCTAACCAATCGTCAATATATATATATATATATAATATAATATATATATATATACTAGCTGAGGTACCCGGCGTTGCCCGGGATAAATTTCACATTAAATCCCCAGTTTAAATAAAATAAAGTTTAAGACAAAAGGCTGAATTTGATTAAAATTATTTATCTTAATTCTTCATCCCATTAGAGGTTCCCGTGCCAAATTTGGTAGCTCTAGGTCAGACGGTTTGGATTTAGAAATCTAGACAAATGTGAAGCTCAAAATTTTCACGGCTGCGTTCTTTTCTGTAGTTTAATCGCGATGCTAGGGCCTTCGGGCTGATCATCCCATAAGACTAGGCTGACCATACGTACCGTTTTGAACGGGACAGTACCGTTTTGTATGGGTTTTTGTATGGGTTCTGTCACTGAAGAATAATTGTAAGCTCAAGATGTTTATGTACTTACTTTTTCATGAATACAGAATATTACATAACCCCCGTCCCTTTTTTGCCATCCCAATGTCCCGTTTTTGTCTCAAGGAAATATGGTCAGCCTACATAAGAGGTTCCCGTGCCAAATTTGGTAGCTCTAGGTCAAACGGTTTGCGCTTGCATAAAGGACAAACAAATAGACAGGCGAAAATATATATATATATATATATATATATATATATTAACGACTGGTTAGGTTAAGACGTAATATTTTCGTTAGTTTTAGCGTTATATTTGATGGATTCATTTAAAAAATGTCTCCTAAACAAGGCCGTAGCCAGAGCTTAAAATCAGACGAGGCGAAAATAGCCCTACTAGGGGGTCCGGGGCCATGCTCCTTCAGAAGATTTTTTTAATCCTAGCACAAAATCATGCACTTTGAGCGTATGGTAACTGAGAGTGAATTGGACAATTTCCTCAGATTTCCTTTGAAATTCAATTTCCTCATTGATCCAAAATGTCCATTCGTTAAGCCAGACGAGGCGGCCGCCTCGTCTGCCTCAACGTGGCTACGGGTATGCTAAAGATCATAGTGTAGTTTACGTTTCCCAACTTTGACCTATTGTAGTTTGTGTCCCCTTTTGCGTCATGGGGACGTAAACTACACTTGCTCCAAAAATTATTTTTTAGAAAGGTTTGACAATAAATTTCAATATGTACCATCTCCTCGTACTCTTATTTCTTACGAAATTGCCCTTCCCAAAAAACAAACCCTTCAATCAAGTACACACACACACCCGTGTATATACAATACAGGGTGTTTCATAGGAAAATTTATTTTAAATTAAATTTACAAAAATAATACTTTAGAATTAAAACAAATTGACGTCTTGTTTTGGAACTTTTTTTTATTTTTTATTTTTTATTTTTTTTGCAGCCTGCAACGAAGAAAAAAGTCCCAAAACAAGATATCAATTTGAGCATTTGTTTTAGTTCTAATGTATTACTTTCATATATTTCAAATAAATTTCCCTATGAGGCCGGACTTATGGGACACACTGTGTATATATATTCTTCCTTGAAAATCTTCAGTCGAGTTTTTAGAAACCAAATTTCTGTTCATTAAATATTCATATACAGTATAGTTTATAGTGAACACTCGGGGTAAATTCAACATTTCAAATTTGAGTATACTGTAATATTTACAAATTTTAGGCTTTCTTTCTATGTTACAGTCAAAGTGTGTAACCAGCCCTTTCGCTTTATGGCTGAAACTTTTAGTCATTTCGCGAAATGGCTGTTTCACTTGGTCATTTCGCGAAATGACTAAAATCTTCAGCCATTACGCGAAATGGCTGAAATTCCACCTTGGTTATTTCGTGAAATGGCTAAAATGACTTTTGTCATGAATTCATAGAAATAACAAACATCACAATAAAATTGGAAGCCTTTATTTAACTAACTAAATCTGCCAAAACATATATACATCCACAGGTCTGTTCAAATAAGTGAGAAACACTCTTCAAATACGCATTTGAACATTTGAACACATTTTAATTTTAATCCTATATGGACAACTGTTACAAATTTCTAACATTTCATATACACGCATTTATAACTTAACCCTACAGATAATTCTGTCCATATAGGGTTAATTTTCAATATAGAGGTTTTCAAATACTAACCGGGGCGTCAATGTTATTCCGATGTCCGTTATTGAAGGCTCGGTTAGGTCAACTGTATACCCTTGACAACTGGTTAGGTTAAGTCGTGTTATTTTCGTTAAAACTAACGAAAATAACGCAACTTACAAGATCATTTGCCCGGTTAGGTCAACTGTATGCCCTTGACTATTGGTTAGGTTAAGTCGTGTTATTTTCATTAAAACTAACGAAAATAACACAACTTAACCTAACCAATTGTCAAGGGCATACAGTTGACCTAACCGGGCAAATGATCTTGTACGAAATGACCAGGGTGGAATTTCAGCTATTTCACGTAATGGCTGAAGATTTTAGTCATTTCGCGAAATGACCAAGTGAAACAGCTATTTCGCGAAATGACAAAGTTTCAGCCATTACGCGAAATGGCTGGTTACACACTTTGACTGTAACATATATGCAGGGAAATCCTTTCATTATACGATATTTTAAAAATAATTGAAAATTAATGAATTAACTAACGTTCACGAAACTTGGCATGATTATTGTGAGGTATGAGAAATTTTTATATTGGTCACAATATACTGTACTCATAGGTGTCCTTCCGTTTACAATATCACGTAACGAATGCGAACAGAGTAATTTCTTATTATGACTTCCAGCATTTAACTAGAAATAGAGCTGCTTTTGGAACTTCTAATGCTCTGAAATTTTCTTTGGAGACTGTTCTTTAGCTAATCTACGACTGTAAGAAGACATTGCAGAGATTGAAGTCAGGTGACAGAGGAAGCCATGCAAGACCTGGGTCATGGAAGGGAAGGTAGATGTTAGACAGGACTGTCGGGTCAAAAGTGTCACGTAAAAAGTCCAAACGACATTTGCTATATGAGGTCTTGCGCCGTCCTGCTGAAACCAAACTCTGTCCATATCAGTGTCTACTCGTAGAGGTGGAAAGCGTACCAAAATTATGGAGTTGGACGAGTACGAGTACAGTAATTTTTGAGTAGTCGAGTACGAATACAAGTATACCTTTTTAGTGCTTGAGTACGAGCACGATAACGGTTTTTTTAGTGTTCGGTTTAGTGTTTTTTTAGTGGTTTCAAGCTTTAACTGGTACTTGGCTGCTTGCATGAGCAAAGCTTATTAGACCATATGAACGCATTGCATTGAAAACGAGTACAACAAAAACCCGTATCGAGCATGAGAATACTCGAGTACTGATATACTCTTTCCACCTCTAGACTGTCTAGTCCATAAAAAATGGGATGACCTGTTCTTGGAGGATGTGATGATAAATATTTTGGTCCACCATTGTGTCAATAAAAACTGGGACAGAGATTACCCATTGAAGATCATGATAAGATATGACACTGCTAGGATTCATCATGTAATTTCTCATAGGGGAAGATTATTAGAAGGTGAAGGGGAAGGTTATTATCTGACGCTGATTTCCTTGATCACTCTAGTGCATTATTTAAAGAGCTAAACCTACTAAAGCTCAACGATATAACCAAACTGGCATATTTTATTTATATTTACGAGTGTAAGAACAAAATCATTAATTTACAATGGGTAAATAGATATTTTGTAACTCATCAAGAAATCCACTCGTATCAGACCGGCACGTCTTTTTTCTGAACAGGACGTCCTATCCGCGGATAGGATGACAAGTCAACGGATAGGACGCAAAAAGTATATTTGCTGTGGTTATATGGCTAAATTATTGGCAGAAATAGATTCAGCATACACGATTTAACTTAAATTCATATTTTAGTAAAGGATATCTATTGCAGATAAATTAGAATTTGTCCTGTTTGTATGTATGCGGGCCAGAGTAACCGTTATTACGGAGATATAGTAACCGTTATTACATTATCATTTCATTTGTATAATTTAGGTCTCGGGGGTACGGGGTCGGAACCCCCTTAAAGATCGCGCATCACAAATTGATAGCCTTACCGATGCGTGGTCAATAATTATACCCCTCATTGCATCCATCAGTAGCGACTTCATGCATTATTCCAACACTCGAATCATTCCCTTGCTCGAGAAAAACTTGCATACTCACATGAAGTCATCACACACAATGAATCTAGATACACCACTCACACGATGGACAAACAACAACTGTGAATCGCTCAACCAAGTCTTCAAACAAGCCATTGACGTAGGCCTAGGCCGTATAGGAGCATCGCTAGCTGCCAAATGACATCAACATACGAACAGGACGAATTCGAATTTATTTGCAATAGATATCCTTTACTAAAATATGAATTTAAGTTAAATCGTGTATGCTGAATCTATTTCTGCCAATAATTTAGCCATATAACCACAGCAAATATACTTTTTGCGTCCTATCCGTTAACTTGTCGTCCTATCCGCGGATAGGACGTCCTGTTCAGAAAAAAGACGCGCCCGTATCAGACCAGAAATAGATCAAAGCTTGTTATACCTCAATTTAGATTGTCTTCATCTCAAAAACTACCCATTTTCATTGGATTGAAACTATGGAATGACTTACATGCCAATATAAAAAATATTGTGAATGTAAATTTGTTTAAAACCAAATTGAAATCCCGATTAATAATAGCATACTAACAAAAATCTAGGATTAATGTCCATTAATATTGTTTACTAATTATTAATTTCTCGTGTGAAATCTAGTATTAAAAACACATTTCTTGGGATTGTTCAGTTCTTATCTCTCATGTATAATATTGGTTTCTTTGTATGGTATTGTATAGTGCCTTCAACGGTGACCTTGTATTTGTCATGTCAGTCGTGATAATTTAAGATTAATACATGTTTTAACTATTAATAATACTTATTTATTTATTTATTATTATTAATTAATAACAACTAGCCGTTTATTTTTCATAAGAGCCCAGTAAAGCCTAAAGCTTAAGGGCCAAATTAAATTAAATAAATAGTCGAGCTTCACAATTATTCATGTCATTGTAAATTGAAAAGAATGTATTTATTTTATTATTAATAAAGATTATTCAATTCAATTCAATTAAAAAATACTTGATTATTTTGTATGCCTGTAAGAAACCCCCTGACATTTCACAAAAACCATACCAAATTTCATGAACACAAGTTAATCTAGTTTTTAATTAAGTTTTGAAAGTGTGGCATAATTAAGTCTCCTTCTCTCTCTCTCTCACACACACACACACACACACACACACACACACTGAAAAAAAATAGTAAATATGATTAAAGAATAGTACAAATAAATATAGTTTATTTTCAAGTGCCATTTTTAAGTTACTTGTTGTAGAATGTGTTTCATTTTGGTCAGAAGAACTCTATGTTCCTTATGCTGAGCATCGAGAAGAACTTTCTGCGCCTTCTTCAACGCCTCTATCTCACTCCATAGCTGCGGTCTTTCCGTTTCACGCAAGGACTCCACAGCTCTAAAATGCAATCACAAATATCGGGGAGAAAAAAAGCTTCAAATTGAAAAGTCTAAAATCTATCTATCTACTCCTGAACTAACTATAAACTGTCTCAAGCCTATCTGGGAAACAGTGTTGGAGAACAGCGATGAATCTGCTGTTTGAAATTTCTTGTATTTGGTATTCATACTCGAATACATTCGAACATCATTTTCAAGTGTTTGCATCAGTATTCAAATATAATACAGTAAACTTCCGAAAAAACGGACTAAAATACCAAAAATCTCAGAAAACCGGAAATTTAGCAATATTTACATTTGGTTCTAAACTTACAAAACTGAACATTCGAAATAAATCGAATAGGGCGAAATTCGTATCGTAGCTAATGCTGCACTTAATTTTTATAATTTTCTAAGTAAATTTGTGAATTTTTACATATAATTAGTGACCATCGATTCTAAAATGTCTGCTGCACGCTCTAGTAAGAAAGAGCGTAGCATTGAATATTTAACAGAAAATAGAGGTTATTGAGCGAGTTGAAGGCAGCGAGGGAGGGGAATCCTAGAATACGAAATTTTTAGAAAACCGAATGACTTTAGATCCCCCAATTCACTTTATCGGAAGTTTACTGTTCTGTCAAATGCGAGGTATTCGTATTAATACTCTACTGATTTGTTGTTGTACTCATATTCCGTGAATACTTAATGAATAAGGTCAGAATAATAGTTCTAAAGCATCAAAGAATCAACAAAATTACTTTACTGTACTACTGGAAGCATTGACGAAGGCAACTGTACTGTATGTTCAGTATTCATAGCGTTTCACTGGCCTACATAGTCAGTGCTCCAGACAACTATCTTTTAACCTTCTATGGACCACTTGTATAACGCTTGTACCTGTTGAGTCTGAAATAAAGTGTTTGTTGTTGTCGTTGTTACTGATGACAAAACCTATACAAATACCAGCATCGAAACTTCAGGACTGCTAAAGGGATAATTGATAACTGACTTGTCGAGGCAAGTCCACAAAACATTTGCAAATAAATTTATTATAAGAAAATGTTCATGGATGTATTCATGAATACTTTCATAAATGTATTCGTACTCATTCCAGTGTGTATATATACCCTTACGGAATAGTAACAAAACGATGCCTGAGAATGTTTGTCACTTTTGTGGAAGTCTCCGCCTACGGAGGCGGGGTCTGTACATCTCTCCCTAACGTGTATTCAGAACAGTGGGAAAAAGATTATAATTTGTTTAGTCAGGAACCATATTTTTCATTTCTATCAAAGGCTGATCGATCAGTGTTAAGAAAATATTTTTACATTTTAAATCCGATACTATTTCGTTAGTATATACAGGGTGTCCCATAAGATTGGAACCATAGGGTAAAATAAATAATTAATGTTTTTCCGTTTATGCAAGTGCCCAGGATGTCTTTGAGTAAGGAAAAACGCATCCGGGTAATTCTGCTCGTAGGAAATCGGAGTCAGAGGAAGGTTGCTGAGGAATTTAACAGGTTGTATCCGGACCGCACGCCGATAACACACAGCTGTGTCGGCAAACTTGTAGCAAAGTTCAGGGAAACGGGATCCATAGGAGATAAACCACGCAGTGGACCTCCGACGATGACACAGCCGCTACCATCCTCGCTCATTTCACAAACAGTCCCCAAAAGTCTCTTCGGCGTTTTTATTGCCGTTTTTATCATTTTGCCCTATGGTTCCAGACTTACGTGACACCCTGTATATTCAATGCTCATTCGCACTGGATTAAATATAAATTTATTATATTTGTATTCACTTATTATATGGAAAATATTTGTATCCAATTCCGATTACTACAATTCAGTATTCATACCATGTCTGATATATGAGATCAATAAAATATGTCACGATCAGCACATTCACGGACGAAATTTTATTTTGAGTGGCTGAGGCATTGCCGTTCGTTTTAACGACCCTTCCTAATTGAAGAAGGTAAAATGGACAACCAAACAATCCTTCCAAAATTGGAGTACCAACCAATCGACCGAGAAAAGATTAGAATCCAACCACAACAACGACAGGAGTAAATTTCATCGACAAAACTCAGGCATAGATTGTCTCAAGTCAGTCTGAGAAAGGGGGCGGAGTCGTAGTGACGAGCCCGCTGTACGTAATATATTCGGGTCACCCAATTCTCCTTTTAAAGGGGGCTTATTTTTCCAGGTTGGTGTCATTACCGCCCGTCTCAGTGCCCTCAGTTGGACGAGGGACGTAAAACAGAATAACCATTTCATTGACAAACATCCCGTGGGTTAGGTTAGGCTTGGTTAAGTTGCGCAAGGTCAGCTTAGAACCAAAGTTATTAGATGAAATGTTCCGTTGATAAAATGAGTATAAGCTTAATAGCGGTGGTACAGCACAAGACAGATGAATCGTATATAATACTACATACTGTATACTATACAGTATAGCTAGAAAAATGGCAAAATGCCCATTCGAAGACCTTTCTGTCTTAAACGTATTGCAATAAGAGTGATTTCGGGGGGATGAGCTTCCTAAAATTAGAAATAACTTCACATTTAAAAATTAAAGTTCAGTAAAAGTAATATCAAGATTTTCTAACAAAAAAGCAGAGATGGAACTGAAATGCAGCTTCTGAAGTCATATTTACCGTCGCAACAGAGAATACCAGTTTTGTATTGTATATTTTTGGTACCTTTCAAGATTTTCTTTTAAAATGAAGTTCTCTTCAAGGTCTGCTTCAATGTTTACCAAATACTTTTCAGTGACCTTCACTTCATGTTCAGTGTTCTTTAGTTTTGCTGTTAACTCATTCTCTTCTTTCTGTTCAGAAGAAATTTTATTCGAATATACACGAGCTTCTGAATGTACTTAATGGTTATTTACCTAAACTGCCTCGTTTTTATTAATCAGTGTACGAATTAATTTAATTTATACGGTGCCGTACTTTTAAAACCTTTTAATTTCTTTATATGGATATACTTACTTTAGCTTTAGCATACTCATTTGTAAAGTCCTGGAGTTGATGCAGTACTTGTAGCTTCGTCTTTTCAAGTTCTTGTACTTTCATTTCTTCGGAATGTTTGGTTGAGTTCATTTCCTGCTTCTGTCGCTGATATTCAAGTTTTGTCCAGTTCGGAATAATTTCACTAAGTGTGGACAAAGTCTCGACCAACTGCTCAAACATAGAAAGAGCAACTCAAATAATAATTCACTTCATAAAGTTTTGGAAATTCAAACAGAAAACTTTATAACAATTACATCATTTTCAACAATAACACTAACACTAATTTATTTGTAGCTGCATTTCAAAAGAAGTGAGCAAGTAAGCAAGTTGAATATCTTACTTTCTTTTATAGGAATACATATTAAATTTCTGAGGTCATTGTGTAAATAAAGGTGAGATTAACCAAAGATAAAATTACTGGTGAAGTTGCAGTTTTTAGTGGCAGCATTAGTATATCGTAACAGACTCAAATGCGTTAATCAGTCAGGTGAACCAGAAACAGGCCTGGGACCCGGTAGTAAAAATCCGGTTCGGTCTGGTCAGGTCCGACTCCGGCAGTTTATAAATATATTACCCCTCACAACATATACAGGCATATATATATATATATATATATATACATATAGGGTGTCCCAGAATACTGGACTCAGGGAAAATAAACATTTCTAATGTCAGTTTTACATATTTCGGTAAAGAAAATACCCTGATCGCTCAGTATACCAATCAAGAGAAGGTGGAACTGGTATTGCTACATGTTTCCCGAAAAAGCCAGAGGGAGGCATGTCAGTTATTTCATGAACATGCCTCCCTCTGGCTTTTTCCGGAAACGTGTAGCAATACCAGTTCCATCTTCTCTTGATTGGTATACTGAACCATCAGGTTATTTTCTTTCCTGAAATATGTAAAACTGACATTAGAAATGCGTTTGTTTCACTTTAAAAATATAATGTCTATTTTCCCTATGAGTACAGACTTCTGGGACACCCTGTATATATATAAACTTTTTAATGTAAAAATTTATGTAGCTAGACAAAAGCCACCATAATTAATAAACTACTTTTCAGCTACAATTCCGATTCACTTGCATGCATTTTACACAAGGTATTTTAAGTTCAGTGATACAGTCATAAGTATTTCAGATCAATGTTAATGCTGTAGGTAATTCACTCTCCAAATAATAATACCGGATTGTCGGAATTGGTAAAAAATCTGGTCCAGATTCGAATCCGGTCTGGAAGAGCCAATCCGGCAGATTACGCTCCGGTAATCCGGTCCGGTCCCAGCCCTAGCCAGAAAATGACACAGCATTCGATAAGGCCAGACGAACGAGTCCTATTGCGGTAGCTCTTGGATTATTATTAGTAACCAGCGCTACCAGGATTCGAACCCTTCACCTCAGTATTCTCACTGCGCCTGTGGGGAAACGGTTATGCACTGAACTACGTGCCCTGGCTACTCTCTGGTTGGTTGATCCGTCTAACGTTCGTCGTCCACCAGAGAGCGCTGAGACGGGTGGTAACGCCAGCAACTGGAAAAAAGTCCCTTTTAAAAGAATATACTTAAATATAAGTGAATTTTCATTACCTTCTCTTCTTCTTTGATTTCTTCTCGGTCATCTTTGTTCAAAGTTTCCAATAATTTCCTGTAAATATGCTTTTAAAAGGTGAATAAATTATTTTTTGAAAACTCACCATACTGTAATTCCAATGTACACATTGTACAGTGTATATAACCTTTAACCTTTGGTTAGCTTCCGCCCGAATTGTTCATTCTGACGAAGGTCAAGCTTTTCACTCCACCTTAGACCTACAGTTTTAACGTGGAATCTGAACCACGCCCCATCAGCAGCCCAGCGTCTTAACCACTAGGCCACTTAGGGTACCCATTTATCTACCAACCACTTTTCTTTATTGTGTGGAAGGATGAACAGCTAGGTTTTGCTGCGCGCCGGCTGCCGTCGGGTCTCGAACCCGGGGTCGATGGATTCGTAGTCAGCGACGCTAACCACTACACCACCGAGTGGTTGGTAGATAAATGGGTACCCTAGGTGGCCTAGTGGTTAAGACGCTGGGCTGCTGATGGGGCGTGGTTCGGATTCTACGTTAAAACTGTAGGTCTAAGGGGGAGTGAAAAGCTTGACCTTCGTCAGAATGAACAATTCGGGCGGAAGCTAACCAAAGGTGTGTGTATATATATATATAATAATTTCAATCATTTCAATCATGTGATCTTTATAGAATGAAGTAAATGAAATGTTTCTTATGAGAGCACAATTACCTCTTGATTTTTCTGAGCAAGTTCTAATAAGAAATTTGCTTGATCATTCCGACCGTCGACGTCCATTGTTAAGTCCTATAAGAATAAAAGACAATCATTCCATGAAGTAAATTAAGTCCATTCGAATGTGATTCACAGAATTATATGTCACTGTCACGTGTCATAACGGAAATAAAATTAAATATATCCATTTGGAAGACCAACGACACGAAATATTCAAGGAACACTGCAATTTGAATAGCATTTCTGCTTTAGATTGCTCAAGGAAAGAACTTCGTTAAATTCACTGTATTTAATTCGTACTACACACACACACAAGGACTTCGTCATATTCACTGTATTTAATTCGTAACACACACACACACACACACACACACACACAGACCTTTGCCGCGTGTGTCCTACCCAGCATTCTACACTCCTACAGTATCTTACATTTATTACAATGCCTTTTCATGGACAAGATATATTGTTGCACTCTTTCTTAATTTATACGAGAGTATAACGATGGGGGTTTGGCTCCCTTTGAGTTACCTGCTTACTGGTTTACGTTAAAATGATTTAATCTAGCTTTTTGTACAAAGGCCTATATTTAATTTGTCCAGAAGGAAGTTTTTCTTAACTTGTTAAAATTAAATCAATGATGACGTATGCATAAAATTATGGAAAGTTAACTTGATGTTAAAATCTAATTTAAAATGTTTATCAACACTTCTATTACTACACGTACACGTAAACGATGTTTTAGGCCCCTTCATTCATGTTAGTTCAGATACGGTACAACAGCCCCTATTTTCGTTATTGTCTATCTTCATGGAAATAGTGATGGACGTGCCCTAGAAATTCACATGAATTACAGCATATACAGTATATACAGGGCTCGAATTGATGGGGGATGGATCCCTCCTGTTAACTCAGAATCAAATAACCACCCTCTGATTAACTACATAAAATACGTTTTAACATCAACCTAAAAATTAGAATTATATATATATATATATATATACCATACGTCCCACAAAAAAGTACACCCAACTTTAGATTGTACTAACTCCTCCAAAAATTGAGATATTTTGGATCTGTTTGTTTGATTTAATATAGCAAATTATTCTTTGTTAACGTTCAAATTTATTCATGTTTAAACGATTTAGTGTTTAAGCATCTGCTTTTAACTGAAGGGTACAACAAAATGGATTGCGCAAAATTGGTCAATGAAAAAATAATGTGTGCTATCGATGTAATGAAAAGACAAATACATAATAATAGATACTTTAACATAATTTTAATAAGATACAAAGCAGATTTTTCTTTATTCCTTATTGCAAAAGTTATGCTTAGTTTCGTTTTCTTTCAACATGACCGCCATTCCTATCGATACAAATCTGGAGTCGAGCTCTCATCTTCCCCATCACTCTTTTGATAAGATCTGGATTGTCTTTCAACAAGTTGATTTCAGCTGTGATGCGAGTCCTCAAATCATCTAAATTGATAGGTTGTGATGCAAATACTCTATTTTTCAAATGACCCCATAAAAAGTAATCACACGGGGTCAAGTCAGGGCTTCTGGGAGGCCATTCAATGTCATGGCCTGTAGCAATTACTCTTTGGTGGAAGACTTCCTGCAAGCGTTCCTTCACAATAACTCTCCTGTGAGCAGGAGCTCCGTCTTGCACCCACCAAATACGATTAAATCGGTTTCCATAAGTAATACGTATTTGTGGAAGGATTTCTCGGTCTATCATTTCTAGGTAAGCTTCACCATTTAGATTACCATCGTAAAAGACCGGGCCAATTACCGCTCCATTACCACACAGTCCTACCCAGAGAGACAGTTTTTGTCTAGTTATTCTTTTCGTAGATATGATTGTCAGGTGGATGATTTTTTGGTGCATACTGACGGCAGATTTGTCTGTTCACTAGACCATTCATAAAAAAGGCCGCCTCATCTCCAACCACTAATTGTTCCGTGAATCTTTCTGGTTTTTCAAGAAACCACTGGGCAAATCTTAGGCGGCGAGGTAGATCTCCTTCAATGAGTTGATGTCGAATTTCCATTCTGTATGGGTACAAATTCAAATCCTCACGAACTATTCGATGAAATGACATGCGTGAGAGTTCTGTACCATTTCGCCTGGTGGACACTTTTGGATGTCTCTCTAATAAATGCCGAACATGCTGAATGTTCTCGTCTGTTCTTGCCGTCTTCGGATGGCCTGAACGTCCTTTGTTCAAATTGAGGACCGTTCCTTCTTCTTTGTATTTCCGAACATTCTTCAAAATTGTATGTTTAGTTGGAGAAGCTCTATCGGGAAATTGCAGTTCGAAGGTATTCTGAACTTGTTTTAAGCTTTTAGTTTGCGGATAAGTTGTGACCATGAGAACGCGCTGCCTTCGTGTAAACTGCATGATAAGGGTTTCAAAGTTATTTATAAATTTAGTAATTCAGATTCTTCATTTATATGTATGACTCGTATCTTAGATACAAAAGTTCGAATTATTTAAAAAAAATATTTGCAATATCCTTCGACGTAAAAAGTAGCACATTGATTAAAGCAAGAGGAGCTATCTGGCATGGAGAAATGATCATTCCGCGCAACCCATTTTGCTGTACCCTTCAGTTAAAAGTAGATGCTTAAACACTACCCACCCTCACCATCATCCCCCTTGTTAACATTTTACAATTCGACCACTATATATATATATATATGAGTGTGTGTGTGTGTGTGTGTGGTAGAACCTTTATACACCCATTGGCTTTGTCCGTCATTTAACGACTATAATCGCACCCCATCATTTGAACTACACTGAACCCACGAAAATCAGATTATTCTGCGTCAGCGGTTCTTAACTTTTTAATGCCTGGAACCCATTTTCACAATCATTTGAATGTCCACGACCCACTCACTACCCAAGGAAAACTTCGCCAAATCAAAGCAAAACATACTAAAAAATTTAAAACTTCATATCTCTATCGCTTATAATTAATAACAAAACACGAATAAATGCATATTTACATTTTATATGCATATTAATATTTTCCACGGAAAATATAATTTTTAGTACTTGTACACGTTTGTTCCGGCGACCACGGGAAAACTGCTCTACGACCCAGAAGTTGAGAACCACCGTTCTCAATAAAAGATGCGTCGAAGCAGTGATGTAATCGAGACCACCATGACCGAGACCGAGACCAGAAAAAAGGTATCCGGAAAAATCATCGCCCACAATTCACCGTCCACAATTCATCGCCCACAAATCATCGCTCAGCATAATTCATCGCCCACAATTCACCGTCCACAAATCGTCGCTCAGGATAATTCATCGCCTACGTATTATCGGGACTACCAAACTGTTTATGTATTTTTGCTCTCGTCATTTTCGTTTAAATTAACGAAAATATCACAACTTAACCTAACCAATCATCAAGGGCGTACAGTTGACCTAACCAGGCATTCAATTAACCTAGCAGGTTACTATTGGTTATTTCACCTAAATATCTTCTGATCTTTTCGTAGTAGGCACTCACTATCACATTTCGGGCAAGTTCAGGATGAGAAAATAACGCCAAAATTGATAAAAAACATCCAATGCTTTGTCTTCATTTAGTATTATCGGGACTACCTACGAAAAACACATTTTCCGTTTTAAACGTAAAAACAAAATAAAACGGAAAATGCCCGGTTAGGTCAACTGAACGCCCTTGATGAGTGGTTAGGTTAAGTTGTGATATTTTCGTTAGTTTAAACGAAGATGACGAGAGCAAAAATACATAAAAAACAATATATATAAATATAAAATGTATATATGTATGTTCGGTGAATTGTATGGGCGATGAATTGTGTTGTGGTGAAATGTATGAGCGATGAATTGTGGGCAGTGAATTGTGGGCGATTAACTTTCCTAAATCCCAGAAAAAAAGGTCTCGAGTCCAACATCACTGGTCCTAAGCCTATACAGTTTTCGCTGTTTTCTAAATTTCATTATCCACTATCCACTTGATGCATATACCGATACACATATGAGGATTCCCGCGTCTTACGGTACCTAAGCGTCAAAATTAAAATTCGTCAGAAATCGCCTCCAAAGTTCAGCAATATTTTGGCAATAGTATCTCTGTTATTAATTGAGGTAGAACGTTCATTTTTGGCTAAATTAGAGTTCTAAGTATGCTAATAAAGATGTTGATGAGATTTTGGAATAGATTTTCATATTTTATATTTTATATATATTTTTTTAAATTTTTTGATTTTCTTATTATGCCGAACTTTGGGTGAACTTTTGGCTGGCGATAGAGGTGAAAAAAGTAGTTCGCTTCATAAGGTTTTCAACCATACTTCTAGTGTCGTAAGGTCATTATAACCCAAACCACGCGATAGAGGAAGGGTGAAAATAGTGATATCCATCAAAAACACGTTTTCGCCTGTGGTGGCGCTTAGGTACCCTAAGACGCGCGAGCCCTCATATATATTGTCAAATCACTCAAATGACTCCTTCACTATCCTGTAAATTTGTTGTAATTTTACTAATTTCAATTACTTCATCACTGTCTTTAAAGTTTCTTAATAACTTGTAATATTTTCACTTTCACTCGTTCTTCATCTTTAGTGTTTTAAGTTGAAATAACAGATTTTTTTATGCAGGAACGAGAGGATCAAGGGCGAATGCCCGCAAAAATGACCCTCCCACAGAAGAAGGGGAGAACCAAAATCAAGGTCTCCGTGGCTCTTAAACACACACACACACTCTATTATGTAGGAAGGAGGGGTCAAAAGCGAATGTGAAGAGTGTGGAGAAGTGAAGAGACGAATCATCGGCAAAGAAGTGGATAGGAGAGGAAGTGCGACTCAATAGATCACTGAAAAATAAAAGGAAAAGAATGGCTGACAGGACAGAGACCCGGGGAACACCACTATTAATAGCTTTAGGAGAACAGTGGTCATTTACAACCTCAGCTATAGATTGGCCAGAAAGGAAATTAGAGATGAAGGCACGGATAGAAGGATAGAAACTGAAGGTCAGTTTGGAAATTATACGCATTTGATCGTATGATGGGGGTTGTTTAACCTCCTTCGCAACATCTAAGGTCATTGACAAAGGCAGAAGGGACCTACAGCTTAACGTGGGATCCGAACCACGGGTCGCTGCATAATCTGGATGCGGAGGACGGCCTCCCATCCAACTACTACACAGATCCAATGTCGCTTAACTTCGCTGACCGACGGGAAGCGGTGTTATAACACTGGCCACGACGGAACCCAGACTAATGCAAAGCAACGTAACCTAACCGAAGCTAACTTAACTTAATCTAACCCACAATAATTTGTCGATCAAGGGTCACGTTTAGAGGTGGTCGCTAAGCTTATATATATATATATATTAATATATATATATATTACTTACGTATTAACGGGTGACCCTAAGTAACTTTAAAATTTATCGCGCCATAGCTCTGTGTGTAGCACTACGTATGCGTCCGCTATGCCGGTTAGGTCAACTGTCCGCCCTTGACGATTGGCTAGGTTAAGTCGTGATATTTTTGTTAAAACATCCACTTAGAACTAACGAAAATATCACGACTTAACCTAACCAATCGTCAGGGGCGGACAATTGACTTAACCGGGCATTCAATTAACTTTAGCGAGCACCTCTAAACGTGACCCTTGATCGACAAATTACTGTGGGTTAGATTAAATTAAGTTAGCCTCGGTAGGGTACGTTGCATTGCAAAGTGTCTTGGGGCCATTGAAAAATGTTAACGGAGATCTAGTTTCTGAAAACAAGGAAATGGCTACCTTGCTAAACGAATTTTTTACGTCAGTTTTTACTACAGAAGATGTAACGAATATCCCTACGGTCATAAACATAACACCTTTTGATAATGGTAATATTTTGGATAATATTGTGGTTAGTGAAGGGGAAGTAATACGCTATAATGATAAAATGAAAATAAATGCGTAAATCACCGGGGCCGGATTCCATATATCCCATACAACTAAAAGAATCAAAAGATAGCATTGTTGTGCCGCTAACAAAGATTTTTAATGCGTCTATTTCTGAGGGGTGCGTACCAGATAATTTCAAGTTAGCAAACATAACACCTATCTTTAAGAAAGGCGATAAAGGTGCGGGGGAAATTATAGGCCAATCAGTTTAACGTCTGTTGTAGGTAAGCTACTGGAATCAGTAATTAGGGATCGTATAGTCGAACACTTAGAATTGCATAACTTAGTTAGAAATACGCAGGACGGTTTTAGGCGAAACAAATCTTGCTTAACTAATCTTTTAGAATTTTTTCAAAGTGTGGTTGACGTTTACGATAGTCATCGGGCGATTGATGTAGTGTATTTAGATTTTCAAAAAGCGTTTGACACCGTACCGCACAAAAGACTCATTGAAAAAACTAAGGCTCATGGAATCAGGGGTGTAGTAATAAATTGGATAGAAGAGTGGTTGTGAGGTAGGAAACAGAGGGTGGTCGTTGATGGAACCGAGTCGTGTTGGGCTAATGTAGCGAGTGGCGTTCCTCAGGGTTCTGTATTGCACCCCTTGCTTTTTCTTATACGTACAGGGCTATTCAAACTGATTCACCTGATTTCAAATGAGAATATTTTTTAATGTTACAAATACAGAGTGATTTGTGATATATCAACCAAAAGAAAAACTGTCCAAATTTTGTCTCTCACCTCATAAATGCTCTGTGACTTCCCCTAGTTACACGAGCAACGTCGACACGATAGTCGAATTCCTCCCATACTCGCTCCAGCATGTCCGTTGTCACTGACTCTACGGCAGTAACAATGCGAGTTCGGAGCTCATCCAAAGATGTGGGCAATGGTGGCACGTACACAGTATCCTTAACGTACCCCCAAAGGAAGAAGTCGCACGGTGTAAGATCCGGCGACCTAGGGGGCCAGCTGTGGAGCACCAAGTCATGGGGCCCACTGCGACCAATCCAACGCCATTTTCACACTGACTGTTTGTTGCTAGGCTAGGCCACGGCGTGACTTTGGAGCCCTCTCGCGGTGATTTTGTAAAACTCGGAGATTTCCTCTTTCATGTGGTGTATGCCTAGTTGATGCACGGTTGATAGGTACGGAAGTATTCTCAGTTGAAATCGGATGAATCATTTTAAATGGCCCTGTATATATTAACGATTTAGCTGTCGGCCTAGTCAGTACAGTTTCAAAGTTTGCGGATGACACGAAACTGGGTGGTAGGGCGATTAATGACGAAGATAGAGGTAAAATCCAGGAAGATCTGAATAAAATCGTTGATTGGTCAGTCACATGGCAAATGAGATTTAACGTCGATAAGTGCAAATTTTTACATATAGGTTCGCGTAACGGTAATTTTGCGTATAGTATGTCAGGGAAGGAGTTAACAAGCGTAGAGCAGGAAAACGATTTAGGAGTTATAGTCACTGGTGATTTAAAAGTAGCGAAACAAAGTACAGCAGCGGTCAATAAAGCGAACAAAGTGTTAGGTTTTATAGCTCGGAATTTTGAGTACAAATCGCGCGATATTATAGTTCCTCTTTATAAATTATTAGTTAGACCCCATTTCGAGTACGCGATCCAATTTTGGAATCCGCATATGCGAAAAGATAGAGACAAACTCGAAAGAGTTCAAAGACGAGCAACTAAGATGATTCCGTCGCTTAGGTCAAAGTCGTACGAGGATAGGCTTAAGGAGTTAAAATTGACTACACTCGAGACTAGGAGGCTAAGGGGTGATCTAATCCAGGTTTTCAAAATTATGAATGGGTTCAATAACGTAGATAGAGATAGCTTTTTCGAAATATCTCAATATAATAGGACTAGAAATAACGGGTGTAAGTTGACAAGTAGAAGGTTCGAGACAGCAGTTGCCAAAAACTTTTTTACGCATAGAATAGTAAAAAGCTGGAATAGATTGCCGGTAGAAGTAATTAGTAGCACGTCTATAAACATGTTTAAAAATCGATTAGACGCATATGTTGATAGATTGGGTATAGTTTAAGGTAGTAAAATTAAGGCTTTGTGGTTCGGAACCCACGTAAAATTGTAAGTCCCCTCCGCCACCACGGACGACATGCACAATACACAATTACGAACACAGTTAGGTAGACCAGCCATGAGTGGATCCTAGGGTCTTTGTTGGTCTGAAACATTATAACATTATTATAACATTAGTCTGGGTTACGTCGTGGCCAGTGTCATAACCGCTTCCCGTCGGTCAGCGAAGTTAAGCGACATTGGGTCTATGTAGTAGTTGGATGGGAGACCGTCCTCCGCATCCAGATTATGCAGCGACCCGTGGATCTCACGTTAAGCTGTAGGTCCCCTCTGCCTTTGTCAATTAACCTTACCCGGCATTCAATAATTTTCTCGTAGGTTTCGATTAATTTCGTTAGTTTTAACGAAAATATCACGACTTAACCTAACCAATCGTCAAGGGCGTACAGTTGATTTAACTGGGCATGGCGGACGCATACGAAATGCTACACACAGAGCTATGGCGCGGTAAACGTTAAAGTTACTTATGGTTACCCGTTAATACTGTATATATATAACCTTAGCTCCGACTCCGAATCACCACTTTCCTTAATCCGGCTCCGAGAGTTTACATGTAGGCTAGGGCTAGGCTAGAATAGTTTCAGTTGCTTGCATATGACTAAGAATTTAAAATTTTAATATGCCACCTCTCATTACATAACTTCAAATATACCGTAATTAGGTTCAAATTTTAAAAGTTATAAACAGAAAAAGTAAAATACAAGTATCGAAATAAGTGTCTGTGTATTTTATTAAACTTATTAAAAATACATTCGTTTAAAACTGTTTGACTGGGATCACCTGAAGATCCGTCACCCAAGCTTTTTTTAGTTAGCTTTATAAGGCTAACCTAACCAATCGTTAGGTCAATTGTACACCCTTGAAGAGTGGTTAGGTTCGGTCGTGATATTTTCGTTCGTTAGCCTTATAAAGCTAATTAAAAAAGGCTGGGGTGACAGATCTTCAGGTGATCCTTTGACTGTAGATTTTTGCATGAAGCCTGAGCAAAACTTAACTGACACATATTAAATAAGAATCTAGGCTGTTGAGTTTGTGTATAACCTAGGCTTCTACTGAACTTAGATTGGATACCAACATTTATTCGTTTATGTATGTCACTGGTAAATAACAGTATAGGCTTCATACATAATACCAGAATAAACCTTACTTGACCTAAGGTTTGGAACTTTGGGCCTTACATTACGGTACATATTTTCAAATACTGTCTTTAATTAGATAATATTATATTTTTTATATCCTAAAACCTGTCCTTGAGATTTAGAATTAGATCTAAGTCTAGACTAGTACCCAGGTTGCCTCAGGCTTGAAGCATAAAAATCGCGGAACATAAATTATATTATTCATGGTTTAGGCCTAAGTAGGTTATAATAAGAGGCTAAGTACACTATACACATTAATATAAAGATACTTAATTTGTTTTCTTCCGACTGGAAACTGGAAAGCACTAGCAGTGTTGTCAGATGGTTACAGAAAAAATCTGAAGATCTAGGCCTTAAAAATGTTTATATTTTGGAAAAATCTTATATATATATATATATATATATATATATATATATATATATATTTCTCTTTCTTTCTTTACAGCCCCTTCACATGCACTATTTTTGTTCGTTTTTATATTATTTGCTAAACTCTTACCCCCAAAATATATTGAAACGTACGTCAAATACACAATAAAATGAATTTTCAATTTGTATTTGATTTTTTTTTTTTATTAAATTTACTAATTTGACTCCAAAAATTTTAAAATTCATAAACAACACACTTTAACTAAAACGTTTTTAGGTTTCATTCAATTTCAACAGTCAACTATATACAGTATACTGATCGCTTAAACTTTAATATACGACCAAAATATGGAAAAATTTTACGAGATAGAATGGATCAATGAAAGAAAGCCACCCCCAGCCTTCTTTAGTTAGCTTTATAAGGCTAACTAACGAAAATATCACGACCTAACCTAACCAAGCGTTAGGTCAACTGTACACCCTTGACGATTGGTTAGGTTAGGTCGTTATATTTTCGTTAGTTAGTCTTATAAAGCTAACTAAAGAAGGCTGGGGTGGCTTTCTTTCATTGATCCAACAGAATTTTTAACCATTTATTTTTTTTTATGCAGGAAGGAAAGGACAAGGGCGAATGCCCGCTAAAACACCACTCCCATAAAAGAAGGGAGCCAAAATCAAGGACCAAGGTTTTCGAGATGCCTCATACACTGCGTTTGAAAGATTGGGGGTTATAGGCAGAGGGAAAGATGGATTGAGGAAGATTGTTCCAGAGTTGTTGTTGTTGTTGTTGGTTAGCCGATCAGCCCACCCTGATCGAGCAAGCCGGCGGCACGCAGGTAACCGATCGCCCACTCCGGAGTGGACCAGAGGTTCAGCGCACTAGTCATGTTGTGTTGTGTTCTATGTTGTGCTAGAGCGGTACAGTCTGTCATAATGTGTTCAATTGTTTGTGGTGTGTCCTGGCACAGGTGGCAGGTGTCGTCTGTGGAGTTGTCTAGTCTGTATTTATATGTCTGTAAGTTGAGGTGATGTCTACATCGGAATCGTGCTACGTTAACTCGATCCTATCTGTTCACTCCAGAGTTGACCGGTTGAGTAGATGAAATATTGAAAATACCGATTAACCCTTGCGTTAGAGAGTTGCACAGAAAAGGAATAAAAATGTGCAGAAAGTCTGGTACTGCGTGCTCTCTTTAAAGGAGGAGAGATGCAGTTAGAGAATTCAAAAGATCAGTGTCCGTTATAATAGCGATAGTAAAGAGAGAGTGAGGCAACATTGCGGCGAAGAGAGAGAGATTGAAGACAGTCAGTAAGAGGCGGGGAATTGATGAGACGAAAAGCTTTTGATTCCACCTGGTCAAATAGAGCTGTGTGGGTTGAGCCACCCAACACATGAGAAGCGTACTCCATACAGGGGCGGACAAGACCCCTGTACAGAGACAGGAATCTCGTCGAATCTCGCTTCTGGTTGGAGGGCGCTCGATTGCCTATTGCGCCTCTCTCTCGATGTAGGCAACGAGTTTATTCAGTCTAATTAATATAGACAATTCACTATGCCTAAATACCTGAAGGGGTAGGCTTATCTTTTGGTTTTATTAGTTTTATTTTATTAATGTTTCACTCAGGATTTGTAGGAAGATTAAACAGATCTTTTCTGCCTACAGCAACCCTCGTAACTAGGCAGCTCTGAGATGAGCTAAATCTTTTGTCTTAAATTCGCTTACTTTGTGAACGGAAAATCCTCAGACCTCTAATATTTGTATTTTCATTATTTCTCCTTTCGAAGTAATTTTTCATGAGTCAGCGATGGAAAATTTTGATAGGAAAAAATACATTTTTCTTGTTGTTATGTAGGCCCAATGCCCACATATTTGTTCTACGTATGACAATTTTTTCCATTTCCAATAGGCTTTGTTGCCAATCCCGAAGCAATTTTGGGAGCAAGTGTAGTTTACGTCCCCTTGTGGTGCCTAGTGTAGTTTCCGTTCCCCTACATTATCCTAGTGTAGTTTGTGTTCCCCAACTTTGTCTGCGTATACCTAATCAAATAAAACGTTAAAACTAACGAAAATATTACGACTTAACCTAACCAATCGTCAATATATATATATATATATATACACCTTACCTTATGAACCTTATGTTGTTTCGTGCATTGGTCTCTCTTCACACGGAGGTCAAGCTGGTGGCCCCGCCTCTAGGTCTGGCCTGGTGGAGGAGCGAGTTGCTTTCTTGCGCTCTCCACCGTACATAGCCAGGCACGCCCGGCTCATCTGGTACTGTCCTGAGCCAGGCATCCAGTCTTTTCTTGAAGACTTCAACTTTGACCCCCGTTACGTTTCTGAGGTCCTTAGGAAGCTGGTTGAAAAGTCTTGGCCCCCTGACAACCAAGCTATTTTCCTTCAGGGTTGAGGAGGTCCCTTGTCGTGCCTTTAATTTGGGAACACTGCACATTCTGCCTTTCCTATTTTCCAGTGTTGTTTGAATGGTAATTGGGTTTAGTTTTAAGTTTGGTACCCGTTTTTCGATCATTTTCCATATGTAGATTATGATGTACCTCTCTCTTCTTCTTTCCAGTGAGTACAGATTTAGTTTACGTAGTCTTTCCCAGTAGTTGAGTTCTTTGCAGCCATCAATCTTGGCTGTGAAATGCCTTTGCGTTTCTTCTAGTTTATTAGTTCCTTCCTTTTTATATGGGGACGTCAAAACTGAGCAGTATTCAAGTTTTGGTATAATCAGTGTTTTTAGCAGGGGAATCATTACTGTCCTGTCCCTTCTCTTGAACGTTCTTAGAACCTGTCCGGCGACTCTTTTTGCTTTATTTATCGCTATCTGATTTTGTGTTTCGAATTTCGCATCATCTGTCATTATTATCCCGAGATCAATCGCTTTCATGCTTCTCTGAATTTCCTGTCTATCTGGAGCATAATATGCAGTCTGTTTAAGTTCTTCTTTTCTACCATATCTCAAGAGCTGAAATTTCTCGGCGTTGAATGACATGTTGTTGTCTTCTGACCATTGTATATTTTGTTCGTGTCCCTCTGCAAGGCCTCCACGTCATGTACATCGCTGATTTTTCTGCTGATCTTTGTATCGTCTGCAAAGGATGTTACTATACTATTGCTGTTTACTCCGCTGTCTATGTCTGTTAGCATGATAATGAACAGGAGTGGGGCCAGTACTGTCCCTTGTGGTACTGAGCTGCGTACTTCCGATTCTGATGATGATATACCTTGAATTTTGACGACCTGCAGACGATCACTAAGGAAGTTGTAGATCCATTTTCCCACTTTGCCTGTTATTCCCATGTCTTTAATTTTATGTGCTATTATACCATGGTCACATTTATCGAAAGCTTTAGCAAAATCTGTGTATATAACATCGTAGTTGTCATTGCCTCCCAATGCATCTAGGATATTGTTGTAGTGCTCTATTAGTTGTGATAGGCATGATCTACCTGATCGGAATTCATGCTGATTTTCGTTGAATCTTTCCCGTGTCTCCAGGAAATCATAAATTTTCTCTCTAATTATTCTTTCAAATACTTTGGTGAGGTGGGACGTCAATGACACTGGTCTATAGTTCTTTGCTTGAGATCTGTCCCCTCCTTTATATATAGGGACAATGTTTGCTCTTTTCAAGCTGCTCGGTATTTCCCCAGTGTCTAGGGATCTTCTCCATATCCAGTATAAAGGTGTAGCTATTTCATTTTTACAGTTTTTAATCAATAATGCGTTCCAATTGTCCGGACCTGTATATATATATATATATATATAAAATGTGTGTGTGTGTGTGTGTGTGTGTGTGTTACAGTCAAAGTGTGTAACCAGTCATTTCGCGTAATGGCTGAAACTTTTAGTCATTTCGCGAAATGACTAAAATTGTGATGTTTGTTATTTCTGTGAATTCATGACAGAAGTCATTTTAGCCATTTCACGAAATGACCAAGGTGAAATTTCAACCATTTCGCGTAATGACTCAAATTCCACCTTGGTCATTTCGTGAAATGGCTAAAATGACTTTTGTCATGAATTCATAGAAATAACAAACATCACAATAAAACATCACAATTTAACTAACTAAATGTGCTAAAACATATATACATCCACAGGTTTGCTCAAATAAGTGAGAAACGCTCTTCAAATACCCATTTGAACATTTGAACACATTTGAATTTTCAATATAGAGGTTTTCAAATACTAACCGGGCCTTCGATGTTATTCCAATGTCCACCATTAAAGGCCCGGTTAGGTCAACTGTATGCTCTTGACAATTGCATAGGTTAAGTCGTGTTATTTTAGTTAAAACTAACGAAAATAACACAACTTACAGGATCATATGCCCGGTTAGGTCAACTGTATGCCCTTGACAATTGGTTAGGTTAAGTCGTGTTATTTTCGTTGAAACTAACGAAAATAACACAACTTAACTTAACCAATTGTCAAGGGCATACAGTTGACCTAACCGGGCAAATGATCTTGTACGAAATGACCAAGGTGGAATTTCAGCCATTTTGCGTAATAGCTGAAGATTTTAGTCATTTCGCGAAATGACCAAGTGAAACAGCCATTTCGCGAAATGACTAAAAATTTCAGCCATTACGCGAAATGGCTGGTTACACGCTTATACAGTGGTGGGCACCGTTAACCAAAAAGTTAACTTCGTTAACCGCTAATCCGTTAACCAAAAAGTTAACTTCGTTAACCGTTAATCCGTTAATTCGTTAAACATGTAACGGAAGTTACCGATAAACCGTTAACGTTAATTTTATTATAAAAAAATGAAAACAAATATATATATATATAATTTAATTTTCCCTCTTCTTCTCGTTCTCCATTTTGTCCATGAGATGCATGTTGCCCTTCATGAAATTAGCATATCAAAGTTTTCATCAGACAGGGATGATCTCTTGGCCCTCAGGCACAGAATATTCGGGAAGTAATTGCACTGAAATTTCTTCGGTCTTCACAGCAGAGATACTAAAGAGTAAACAGCCTCTGGCGCCACACGCTCACATTTACTTCTCAACGCCATCTATTATCTCATAAAGAAACTAATTCACATTGGGACTTGAAAGTACCGGCAGGATCAACCGGGTAGAAAAATAATTATGGAGATTTTAAAGATGTGGTACCTAGAAGTACCGCCAGGACATAAAGGGTTAAGGTGAAAACGCTCCATTGTAAGACATCAATCGACTTAATTTATGTCATCAAAGTGACATGAGAATTGAAATCTTACCTGATCAGTTTTATGGTTCTTGAAATGTATCAAGGAGACTACTAATAAGTACTCACAGACATATTATAAATATACATGACTTACTTGACAACGATTATTTTTAAATATTCACTAGCACAAACATGTTGCGCAAGAGACAGACTGCAAATGAAACGAATGTAGTTATTTGTTGTAATTGTTACATATATATTATTGAAAGTGCCTTAAAATGCTCGTGATATTTCTTGAAAGAAGTTGAAACATTCAACTCAAACGGCAAATCTTTCCGCCTGATTTTACAGTCGACCATGTTTTGCTCAAACCAATGCCATAAATAACTACCATATTTGGTAAGACACAAATTGTGGCGACGGAAACAAATATATCGCCTGATTTTGCACTGCGGAAATGGAAATTCGTTCATCCTATTAACAGTGGCGGATTAATTGCGCACCTGTCAGCACTGAAAATAATAGAAACTTTTAAACGTTTATTTATGAATTTTTTGGGTTAACGGACTTGAGTTAACGGAAGTTAAATGTAACGGAAGTTAATTAGTCCGATAATGATTTTCAAAGTTAACTTAAAAGTTAAATCGTAACGAAAAAGTTATATATATATATATAATATATATATATATATATTGACGATTGGTTAGGTTAAGTCGTAATATTTTCGTTAGTTTTAACGTTTTATTTGATGGATTCATTTAAAAAATGTCTCCTAAAGATCCTAGTATAGATTACGTTCCCCAATTTTGACCTAGTGTAGTTTGTGTTAGTGATGGGACGATTGTCATATTTCATACAATCGCTGTTGCGATTGCGATTGCGATTGTCAGAATTTGAAAATCGCGCGATTGCGATGTTTTAGCTTTAGCCTCACATAACGCTCATTTATGCTTTAAATATACCTAAACGCGTTACCTACCATAGGGTTAGCTTGATTTTTTAACATTCCAATTTTACATAGAGCAAATAAAGAGGTGTACTTATTGTTATTATTAAACCAATTTTTGATTCTGTTTTCAACTAATTCGCAACCCGTTTTCATTTCTGTTTTTGACTTATTTATTATTTATTTATTATTCCGTATTGTTGTTAGCTAAACTTTCCTTTAAGTACGCATGAAAGAGCAGCTTTCATAGCAACTTTTGTAGAGATTTAAATCTTTTGTTCACAATCGCAACAATCGCACTCATTAAATGCGATTGCAATTGCGATTGCGATTGTAAAAAATGTGCGATTGTATCGCGATTGCGATTGCGATTGCGATGCATCGTCCCATCACTAGTTTGTGTCCCCTTTTGCGCCAGGGGGACGTAAATTACACTTGCTCCCAATTTTGTAGTTATTTAATACAATAAATGAATAATTTGTATTAAATTATGAAATAAAGATACCATATACGATACCATATATTAGGCGTGTATAAGCCTGGGTTTAAATTAGGCTTTGCTGTGAACTGTGATGTAAAGTGTATGACAGGCATGTATATTTTTTCCATAGGGTTCAAATTTCTCTTAAAATTAACTAAGGAGACACTATTTACCACATCATATGGCAAATCATTCCAAATATCTACTACTTTATGATTGAAAGGGTGTTGTCGTAGACCCAATCTACAAGTCTGTTTTGTAATGCCTTTGAGTTTTTCCATCAGCCTCTAATAAGAAGTTACTTACATCTAAATTGTCCAAACCTGAAAACATTTTAAACATCTGCATCACATCTCCCCTCAAACAAAGTCTCTCCAAACTAAACATACCCAGTTCCTTGAATCTTTCCCTGTATTCCAGTCTTCTTAGGTTAGACATTTTGCATTAACTTTTTCTCTTCTGTCATTTGGAAGGATAACTAAATTAGCCACGAAAAAACATAATGAAGTTAAATTATATTTGAATATGTATCATTAATTATCAGTGTTGGGCACTAAAGCGTTAATCCGATAACAGTTAGTTAACGAAGTTAACTTTTTTTAACGGACTATTAACGGAAGTTAATTTCCATTTATCGTTATCGGACCAGTTAACTTCCGATAACTCGATATTTAGTCTGTTAATTAAAGTCCGTTAACACGTTAACTTTGAGAAGTTGGTCTTTCTGAAGGGCAACCAGCACATTGTGTCATTAGTCTTTAATAAATGTGCCTAAAATTTAATTTTACCTTTCAGTTCCCGCCATAATAATTCTCTGGTAAATTAAAATTTAGTTAATGGTTAGTGGTTACAAGGGTTTCAAAACATGTAATCAGTACATTTTTTATTAAAAATAAAAAAAAAAGTTATTAAGCAAAAAAGTTGCAAAACTTGATAAAAATACAGTTAAATACCTATTTATTGCTGGATTTTGCATAAATAAACATTTTCTATGGGTTTTAAAGCTTTTTTCCTTGATTTTTTTAAATGTTAGTAAAGAAATAGTTATCGTTAACGGATTATCGTTAACTTCCGTTAACTTTGTAGTAAAATTATCGGATTATCGTTATCGGAGTTAAAACTTGGGGTTAACGGATTATCGTTATCGAAGTTAACTTTTTGGTTAACGGTGCCCACCACTGATCATTATATAGTTTAATATGTAATCAGAAATAGGATCAGTAAATAAATTAAGCGTACAGGCTTCCTTTTGGTTAATACTCGATTTATCCCTGCAGGATCCTTCAACTATTTGCATATCATATAAATAATCAGTTTTTTATGCTGATTCCAAATATAACAGTCGTTTCTTGTGAAAATTCTTATTTTTCAATTATTTACTCTCAATGGTAGCACTACTTTCAATTGCGCGATGTGTTCACCGGTACTGGTGCATGTGGAAATCCCTGACGTCATCTGTGTCTGCCATGACGTAACATGTTCAGCACATGCACAGATGATAGGAACTATTTCGCACATGCGTTGATTTCAACTTTCTTCCGCGCCAACCAGTGACAAATTCGAAATGGAATTCGGTACGTGCTCTGGTTGTGAGTTATCGTATTTCGACGTAATTCCCCGAGTGCATACTAATGACGACGAGACAATTAGTATTTTCAGGGCACACAGTATTTTACCCAATTTCCGAGTGTGTCCCAAGAGTGGAAACCCTTTAATTTATAGAAAAATATGTTGGGTACTGGATCAACGCAGTAGCGTCTGTGCGGATATATTTTCGGTCTGGACAAAGACTCAGTAAGACTTACCAGTAAGACTAAGCGAGATTATAATGCACTTATTAGTGCTTATTGCCAGAGCTGGGCAGTAACGCGTTACAAGTAACGGCCGTTACGTAATGCGGTACTTTTTTAGTAACGGTAGCGGTAACGGCGTTACATTTCAAATCAAGTAACTCTTTCAGTAACGACGTTACTTTTTTAGGGAAATACATTCGTAGCTTGCAATTAGTTTCTTTCGATCCTCACTCATTATTCATTAACCGTTAAAAATTTGTCCCTTCACTATGAGCGAGGTGTGCATGTTGGCCGTTGGCATGCTGGCAGCTTACCCCCATCCACCCTCTCCCCCTACACTGACAGCACTGTCAAAGTAAAAAGGCGAAGAACCCTGGAGCAGGGAGGGACCTAAGGCTAAGTTCAACAGAGGGTTTGTCATTCCTCTCATCTGGGCCTTCACGGCACGTTAGCTCTGCATTCTTCCCATCCACTAACTTTAAAAATATGTTTATTAAACTTTAACACCCCTATACCATCTAGTGTCGCTGTTGAACGGGGGTTTTTTCAGTAGGAAAGGCTATACTGCGTCCGAAACGAGGCTTGCTCTTAGATGCAACTTTTGAGAAGCTTGTTTTCTTAAAGGCCAATAAAGATCTTTTGAATAATAGTTCTTAAGTTTGTATATTTACCTAATAAATTTCAATTATCATTGCCATGCACAATAACTCATTTGATTCATTTCTTTAGTATTTGGTATTATTGTTTTGCAAAACTAAACTTTCCTGGTATATTCTAGCATTAGTAAATTAGTATCAATAGTATGCTACTGTACATCCTCTGTTATGTTGCAATTCCTAGTAATAAATCTTGCAGTAATTTTGTTTCACTTTTTTTGAAAATATTATGCCTTATAAGTCATAACAACGCAATGAAGGCATGCACAGACTTTATAGCCTATACATTAACCAGTGGATACAAACCAACACATACTCGCACAAGCGAATGTTTATATAATATAATATTGTATGTATATTAGTGATGTAGCGGATGTCATTTTTTTCACATCCGCGGATGCGGATGCGGATGAGGATGTTTGATTTCAACATCCGCGGATGCGGATGCGGATGCGGATGTCTACATTTTCGTTATTTTTTAGGATATATTCGAGATTTGTTGTGTTTAACGTATATAATAAGTTATTATATAGAGAGAGCTGTAGCTATAATGTAGTATAATTGATTAATTGTACAATAATTGCTGTACTTTTCTCTGAACATATAAAATAATATCAAGCATCTAACTAATATAGAAATCAATTAGTGAATTCGTCTGCAAATAAATTCGTTATATTTTGTTGAGTTTCAGCCACAATTAGAAACCATAATTGTGTTACCAGGATGCGGGACGTGAACCCAACTCAAATGCACCCCACCGTCCTCTTTCCCCAACCTCCACCATTATAGAAAGAGATCTTTAATTAGCTTGATAACTGTTTATATTAAGTTTAAAGTTTTATTAGGCATATTTATAAATGAGTAATTAAAATAAAGTAAACTAAGATGTTCATCGTTTAATGTTCAAACTTAATTATAGGAAGGTTATGCTTAAGGAACATTAATTTTTCTGCCTTTTCTGCTGCCAGTCTGTTTCTCTTTTCATCTATATAATCCAGCACTGCTAAATAATCTCTCGCTTGGTACGTTTGTTGGAGGACGTGCTAAATGTTTCCTTGCAAGTTTACTCAAGTATGGATAGATATTCTGCGTATTTTTCCACCAACTAATAGGATTGTCACATGCAACCAGGCGTTTTTCTTGGTGATAGCTCTTGATCATTTTTACTACATCTTTTGACATCGCGTAGGTCTCGTCATTGCTGCTTGACTCAAGAAACTGAGAGACAGATTCTGTGATAGATTTGCTTGTTGAAGGTGTTGGTTCTGTCACTGAAACTTTTATTCTTTTGGTGGGTGGCGAAGCGACAGATTCAAGAGATTGAAACTCTTCAACTGCTTTGCCAAGTGATGATTTAACTCGTTCTAATGTACTAGGTGAAAATAACTTAGCTTTGTAACGTGGATCTAAGTAGGTTGCAAGAGAGTAACTTCATACAAGAACAGCCTCTCGTCTTGTCGCTTGCATCACTTTTGCGCACAATGAACTAGTTCTATTAATATAGTAGAATTTGATAATTTCCGCTTATTAATGACGTTTTATCTCAACGGTCCACATCCGCACGACATCCGCAGTCCAAAGTGCGGATGCGGATGCGAGAAAATGTGCGGATGTTCCGCGGATGCGGATGCGGATGCGGATGTGACCTACATCACTAATGTATATATAAATTATAATATACCTATGCATATATATTAGGGTGACAACTTCTCATAGGGATAAATTTTGAAATTCAAAAAAACTTGCCAGCCATTTGTCCAATGCTGCCACCCTATGAGGAAACACCGTAGACGAAATCTCATGGAATTCGGAAAGCATTTAGGGGTGCCTCGAGTCACATGAATGAAACTGTCGCGCGGAAGAAATTTCAAGAATGAACGAGTTTCGACAACGCTTCAAAAACAAAAATGTTTCGAGAATGCAAGTGTATTATATAATTTAATAGAATTGTTTCCTTTATTTCATACTATAGATTATGCAAATCGATTAATTTATTTCATTAAATTAAAATTTTCATAAATAAATCGTTAAATAATATGATGTGTATCAATCTTTGGATGATCAGCTTTTGGTGCTTCAAGTTCATTTTGCATACGACTGCCTGACTGAAAACAACGCTTAGAAGTTCTCTCCCGATTCTTTTAAGATATCAAAGAATGGAATGTGTCAGAAAAGGTATCAGCTATGAGCTTCGACACTACAGCTTCAAATACTGGTTACTTGTCTGGGGCATGCGTAATTTTGGAGCAGAAACTCGGCCGCCGACTCTTATACCTTGCATGTCGCCATCACATCCTAGAACTTGTCGTTGAGAAGGTGTACATGGAATGCATGGGACCATCATCTGGTCCAGATATCCTCCTATTCTCACGCTTCAAAGAGACGTGGAATACAATTTGCCAAGATAAGTACAAGACCCTGTCAGACCTTCCATCGAATCTGAATGAGAATCGAGAAGAACTGATCGCTTGCTGGAATCTATATCTGACAAAACATCAGCCGAGGGATGATTACCGTGAATTCTTGGAGTTGTCGATTACAATCCTTGGAGGTAATTTACCTAACTTTAGGTTTCGGCGACCTGGAGCACTTCACCGAGCACGTTGGATGGCAAAAGTAATTTATTCATTAAAAATCCTGCTGCTTTCCCATCAGTTCAGACTTACAACTCATGAAATGTCTGGCTTAAAACGATTTGTATTTTTTGCCCTGGAGTTATATGTCAGCGCGTGGTTCACGGTCAGCAGTCCTTCATCTGCTCCTGCGAACGATTTGAAGCTTCTTCAAGACCTAGCAAAGTACCACGATGAAAGATCTCAGCATCCTGCCTTAGTGTCCTCGGTCGTCACTTATGGTACCTCAGCGAGTACTTGATTGGTCTCGCACTCTTTGATAAAGGTATCAATGCAACGACGAAAAAGAATATCGCTCGATCAATCCTCGAAAAAGAAGCTGCTGAAGATCCTCCAAAGCGAGCCCCAATACCTGCTGTTTCTTCCATTTCAACAAAGCAGCTCTCGGACTTTGCCTCGAAAGGATCAAAGCTTCTCTTTGAACTTCTAAAAATTAATGATGGTTTCTTGTCCAAGGAACCAGAGACCTGGCCGGACGACGAAGATTTCAAGACTGGTTTGACTATAGTTGAAGGACTAAAAGTCGTCAATGACATGGCAGAGAGGGGAATTGCCTTGATCCAGGCCTTCAATACAAAGATTACGAAGAATAAAGAACAGCGCTAACATCTCTTGCAGGTTGTTGAGGATCATAGGAAGTCTCAGCCTGGTACATTGAAAAAGGGGTATGGCTTGAGGAAAAGCAAGAATTAATGGGTGGTCTACAATTGAATGAAAGACACCCTGGAATATATTTAGTAAATATATTATTTATTTATTACGATTGGAGTACGCCTGCACTTAAACCTTATGAACTAAAACTAACGTTTATTTACATTAATTAAAAAAAATATTAATTTATTTTTACTAGGTAATGAATAATTAATTTTTGTTATAAGGAGAATTATTTACCTCACTTGAGACACCCTTAAATATTATCTGAATGACCTAATATTTACAGTACATTGTTTTCTCATGTAGTAGCAGCATTGAACAAATGGCCAATAAAAAACTCCAACTTTCGATTTTTATTGTCACCCTAATATATATATATATATATATATCATTAAAAGTAACGGTAATGAGTAACGGTGCCGTTACTCGTTACTTTTTAAAAATGGTAACTGTAACGATAACGGCGTTACATTTAGACTAGTAATGGTAACGGTAACGGCATTACACTTATAAAGTAATGAGCACAGCACTGCTTATTGCTCGTCTCTAAATTAGTAAACTTTAATGTTGCTAAGTGTGGTTGGTATTTAAAAAGTTTATATATTTATCATATTTGTTTTTGAATTGATTAACAGTGGTAGAGTTTAGTATAGTAGGGTCATGCTCACTGATGGGCATCGATACATGAAAATCGCTAAAGCGATACCGATACATCGATACATGAAGAACGTCTTAGGCGATACCGATACGCCGATATTTTCTAGATGTCTTAAGCGATACCGATACCGATACATGCATCGCCGATACATGTATCGCCGGTACATTTTTATAATTATTCATTTAATATGTAGGTATTAGATATTATTGTTTATACTAGTAATTTGTACGCACTGTAAGTAAAATCAACGACATTTTAATGGGTTTTATAGATGTAAATAAAAACAATTGCTTTATTTAATGAAAGTATGTTTTAATTTTGTAGGATACATGAATGACTGAAAATATTACACTAACAATTAAAAGTAATTACTACTACCCTTCAAAAATACCAGCTGGCTAAACATCTGGTCAGACAGTCTATTCCTTTTTGGAGCATAATGTGACCAGCAAACTAAACAACCGTTCTACAGGAGCAGAGGATGGTAGTGGTGTGTTATACTTCAGGAAGACCCGTAGAATTCCTGGGTACTGCCTCAGAGATTGGAGAGAATGACTTCCGTCACCCAGATACTGTAAAACTTCCATCTCAGTGGAATCTTGGGTTGCAGAGACATTAGTGGAAGCAGACTCATAACAGAAGAAATCATCTGCACTTCCGTCAGATGCAGCATCACTTAGTTGTTGCTGGGGGGGTCTGCTCGCTGAGGCTCTTAACAGCATTAACCAACATTTCTTGAACCCTCTTTTTGACAATGTTAGTATTAAATTTGCCTTTTATTGTCATCCACTTTAACTTGAACAGAGGATTTGAAGACGATGCCAGTATTGTTGCTTTACACTCATGCTACGCATCAAGGCACAGAAACTTTTCAAACCGCTTAGTGAAGTTCACTAAGCATTGAGAAGTGGCTGACAATGACGCAATGCCTCCGAATTCAAACGCTCTAGCTTCTGTACAGCTAACAATGTTTCTATATTATGGTTAATTAATCTCAATAACACAAGTACAAACGTGTTTAAACGTTGCGCCGTACTGTGTGACGTGACCAGTAGAGTAGTACTGTCATTAAATAAATATTTAATAATATTATTATTTATGTATATTCATAAATATAACTCAGTAGTGTCATATTATAACATCTATTTAAATATTTAAAAATTCTTATTAATGTATCGATGTATCGAAGTATCGATTTTTTTCGATACATTTAAGAAAATTGACCTTAGCGATACCGATAAATCGATACTTTTGTCAAGTAGCTAAAGCGATACCGATACCGATACAAAAGTATCGATCGATACGTATCGGCGATACATGTATCTAGATACTGCCCATCACTGGTCATGCTCCACCAATTTGTTAGGTTAGATTTTGGTTAGGTTGGTTATATTATGAGAATAGGTTTTTCTGGTGTATTTTGGTGGGAATTGTTAAAATCTAACCTTAATTTGTTGTGAAAATGAGAATTTTTTAAAAACTTTTTTAAAAATTCGCGCATTTGCACAAGGAATGAAGGTCAGATTTGAATAAAACATACCAAAATATACCAGAAAAACTTATTCTCATATCAAAATCGACCTGCAGGGGTAAAACGAATAATTATCTTGCTTTTTAAAGGTTAAGGTAAAACTTTACAAGACGCCTGCATTGCCATGAAACATGCTACAGTAACGAAACCTATATCAATCGATAGAGCAGAAAAGATGGTGCAAGCAGCTATGTATCATTTTGAAAATATTAGAAAGTAACAAAGTTATGATATTTTCAAGCAATGTCATTTTTAGCGACAGTTTGAGATATATCTAGCGACCCCTTAGTTGCCACACTGTTCAATTATTCCATTAGGTCAGATGACTCAGATCTGGTCAGGGAGTTTAAATTAGATTACTGAAACTAGTTAGTTTCAGCCTGGTTATACATTTTATACCCTGATTGTGTAACCATCAAACTTAATAATCCACTTTTCTTACATTAAGTGCAGACTCTAAGTGTCACAACAAAGGGCCAGGCTTTGCCTGGCTAAGGCTTGGCCAATTAGGCCTAGGCTCATATACTGAGATTCGTACTTAAAACTTCTATCGATTGTTAATTACGATTTAGACTTTATCACTTTTTAATTGTAACCTCCTAGTCTCTGAATAGGATAGGTCCATTGTGTTAGGGGTCCTCGGCTCAGCTCGGGCTTTTGCCTAGCCTGAGTACGGGGATTCGCCTGGTTACGATATGGCTGCCAGTTCGGACCTCGAGAGGTTGCGAGGTAAGAGGTTGCATGAATCTGATTCAGAGGAGGATGTCTCTCTTGCTCCATCAGTTATTCGGGCTCATTCTCCTTCTTTGCGTTCGCCCCCACCAAAGGTTCGGAGTAGAGAGGTGGATGGGCCTTGTGAGCTGGTGTGGTTGGAGGAGACGTTTCTCCCCAATCTGGTCTCCAGGGACTGGATAATGTTGGGCCTAGCCGGCCTCCTCCTCCTGCGCCTCTGGCCCCTGTAGATTCGGAGCTCTCAGACCCAGTGAGGGCATCCTTTTTATATAAAATTACTCCCAAGAAACAAGATATCTCTTTTGCGTCAAGACCTTTGGCCTTTAGCATAGCACTAAGGGATTCGCCTTTCCATGGGTTGGGTATGCAGGCACCATTTTCCAGAGACGCTCTGGCACGGTGCAAATAAAAACTACCTCTGCCCTTCCCTCCCAGTTTTTGGGAACTCCCTGGAAGTTGGGCCCATGGGAGGTGGATTGTTCTTTAGTTAACGATACTCATATTGTGCATGGTGTTATAGGACCTATAGATTTGGAGGAAGATCTACTAGCTATTAAGGATGAGTTAATTCATAATGATTATCCAGTTGCAACTGTCAGTAGACTGACAAAAAGAACAGGTTCAACATATATTCCAATTCAACAGATTAAAGTTTCTTTCAATGCACAAGTTCTTCCGGTAAAGATCTATATAGCATATATACCATATAGAGTTCGTCAGTTTATTCCACATCCAATTCAATGTTTTAAGTGCCAGGTATTTGGTCATATGGCTAAGTCCTGTAGGTCAAAAACAGTGAGATGTGTTTATTGTTCTGGAAGTCATGTTGTCTCCTCTTGTCCAAAGACTACTAAAATTTGTGCCAATTGTTCAGGTCCCCATACAGCTAGCTTCAGTGGCTGTTCCTATTTTAGAACAGCGCAGGAAATAGAGAGGCTCAAACTTACATCTAATCTCTCTTATAGTGAAGCTAGATCTGTTCTCCGAAATCAGGACCCTACTGTAGTTTCAGAAAGAACATTTAAAAGTAATGACTTTCCTGTTCTACCAAAACCTATTATGTCAAGAGAGGAGACTCAAGGCTTGGATGTGGTGGATCCCTCTCCCCCCCTTCAGAATTTTTGGAGTGGAGTTGTGAGGGGAAGACCTGGCTCGACTAAGGCAATGTCCCAGGGGCCTTCTGGGGTGGCTGTGGTCCCTGAACCCTCTACCCCTTTTGGACCTATGGCTCTGTCATCAGACATCATTAAAGTTCTATGTTTAAGTTTATTCAGCTTCACCCTTCAGAGTGGTGGTAGTCTCTCCAAGAAGACTTTGAGTACATTATCCAATTTTGTTTCTTTATTTAATGACGCTTTTCACACTGACCTCAAAACTGACCAGCTGACGAAATTCCTTGATAAACTGAAACCTAAGCCTATGCCCAAACAGAAACGTCATGTCCAAATTCGCAAACCCACTTAACATTTCATATTCAAAGGTTTCTAACCTCTTGTTGGCTCAGTGGAATGCCCGCAGTCTCCAATCTAACTTGTCAGAATTTAAACTTTTTATTTATACCAAAAAACCCCATTTAGTGGCAGTTTGTGAGACCTGGTTAACCTCAAGGCTCCAGCCTACTTTTATTAATTATACTCAGATCAGAGCAGATAGGGTTGGCCGAGGGGGTGGGGGTTTGCTATTTCTGATTCGTTCAGATTTGTGCTTTCAACCATTACCTCTCCATCCCTTTCCAGCAGGAGTTCTTGAGGTCCTTGCTTTATCTTTAAAAGTGAACAGTGGTACTTTAGATATACTCACAGTTTACAACCCACACCTTTCATTAACCACTATAGAAATTGAACACTATGCTGGTCAACTCGGTCAACAAGCTTTTATTTGTGGTGATTTTAATGGTAGACACAGGGCTTGGGATACAGGTATGTCAGGTTCTCCAACACCAACGGCCTTAAATTTATTTAATTTTATTCTTTCTTCGGATTTTGTGTTATTGACTCCAGTAGATCTCCCAACAAGATTTAACATTAATAATGGAAGTTATTCAACGTTGGATCTCTCATTATGTAGAGGTAGGTTTGCTCCTAACTGTGCAGTGGCCATTGGTGGAAGCCTGGGTAGTGACCACTTTCCTGTCCTCACTGCTCTGCAAATTTCACCAGTATCCACTCCTCATAAACGACGTCCGACTTGGAAACTACGTGACATAGATTGGAGAATTTGGTCTAGAGCACTTCCGGATGCCCCTGCTATAGAAGGACTTTAGATGAGAAAATACAACACTTTACAGCCTTATTAGTGGAAACAAGTACCTCTACACTGAAGAAGACAACAGGAAATTTTGTTCCAAAATACCACAAATGCTGGTGGACAGAGGATTGCAGTGTGGCAGTGGCCACCCGCCGTCGGGCTCGGCGTTTTTATTCTCATCACCCAACTCAATATAATAAGATCCTCTTAAATAAGGCAACTGCTATAGCTCGTCGTACTATTCGTCAGGCAAAGCGAATTTCATGGAGTCGGTTTTGTTCAAACCTCAGTTTTACTACACCTTCCACTGAGGTTTGGACTCAAATTAGGAAAATCATTAAGGGTACAGATTCACACTTCACTTACCCTATTGTTGTAAATGGTTCCATAGTAAGTGATGTACGTGACAAAGCAGAAGTTTTGGGGGCCTTCTTCCATTCATTTTTTGGGACTGTAGCAGTTATTGAAGATGAGGAATTTTGCAGGGACATGCAGTCTTCCTTATTTCTTGATTACAATGAAGATTATAACCTGGACTTCACATTGCAGGAATTACAATTCTCCTTAAGGCAATGTGAACATACAAGAGGTGGTGCAATGGGACTGGATAATATACATAAATATTTTCTTAGTCATCTTCCATTGGAGTACTTGCCATTTCTATTATCAGCATTCAATGATAGCCTGAGCACAGGGGTCTATCCTTCATCATGGAAACAGGCAATCATGATTCCTATCCTCAAACCACAGAAAAACCCTTCAAGTCCATCTTCATATCGTCCCATATGCTTATTATCCTGCTTGGGTAAAGTACTAGAGAGGATGGTCCATCAGCGATTGCTATGGATTTTTGAAACGTGTCACGTTTTTCGAGATTCGCAGTGTGGTTTCCGTAAGAAGAGAAGCACAGTGGATCAACTTCTGAGGTTGGAAACTTTCATACGCCAAGCTCTCCGACGGAAAAAATATGTTCTTGTTATATTTTTTGACCTCAGTCGAGCTTTTGATACCATCTCCCATACTGGCCTACTTTATAAGTTAGGCGATTTGGGGATTCATGGTCGTTTACTAAGATGGTTGCACAACTTCTTGTCTAACCGCACATTTCAGGTGCTAATTAATGATGTCTACTCAACACCTTTCCCCTTTAAAAAGGGTGTACCCCAGGGTTCAGTTCTTAGTCCATTGTTATTCACAGCATATCTCTCCGATATGCCAAGTATTGATCCAGTTCAATCATCAGAGTTTGCTGATGATACAGCTTTCTATGTGGCAGCTAACACCCCTTTAGAAGCCCAACAGATGTTGCAAAAAGCAACAGATAAGTTCTCATCTTGGTGCAGAACCTGGGGTCTTTCCCTGAATCAAGAAAAATCAAAAATTATGTTCTTTACACATCAAAAGGTTTCAGTGAATCCTATTATCCAAATTAGTAACACCCCAGTAGCTATGGTCACATCCTACCAGTTTTTGGGAGTGGTCCTTGACAGCCCCAGACTGACTTGGTCTTGTCATATTAACTACCTGGTAACATCTTGTATGAAACGTCTAAACTCGTTAAAATCTGTTGCCTCTCATCGATGGGGTGCAGATCGATCTACGCTTCTCACTTTTTACCGATCATTTATCTTGGGAAAAATAAAGTATGCTGATGTTGTTTATGATTCAGCCTCTTTCACCTTGAAGAAGAAACTGGAAACATTGCATAATTCTGGCATGCGCCTTATTTTGGGTGCCCGCCCATCAACTCCTATTATTGCCCTGCAGGGTGAGACTGGTCTCCATGCCCTTCAATATGATAGAGATCTCTCTACACTGAGGAAGTACTTCAGTATTCTGGCTTCCCCATTTTCCCACCCCTTACGTCAGTCATTTGAGGTGGATTATCCTTTGATCCTTGCAGTGGACTGGACTGTGGCAAATAAGCCGCCATTCTTCTTTAGAGCAACTGGACTTCTTAATAAGTATCAATTACATTTTAAATTTTTTACAGTTCCAGTATTCCCTTCTTTCCCACCTTGGAGATTGCATTTGGTACCAACCTGTCTCTCTCTCCCATTTTTATATGAACCTCCTGTCCCCAAAGAAGTGATTGTGCAGTGTTTCACAGCATACTTGGAAGAGAAGTATCCAGATTACTTGTATATTTATACTGATGGATCTAAGATAGATGTGCCTGGACCATCTTGTTCATCAGCTGTTTTCATTTCAAATCATAAAAGGTGTTTTTCCTGGAAACTATCCCCCAATCATAGTATACAGGCAGCAGAGTTATTTGCCATCCAACAGGCATTGTGTTTTTTAGTATCCAGAAGTAATGCTTGTAATGTCCTAATAATTACAGACTCCCAGACCTCTCTTCACCTGATCAACTCACCCACACTCACTACATATCTGGCTTTAACAACTTCTATCCATTCTTTACTGAAGACCCTCTCTGTTTCAGGTATTCTGGTTTCCTTCCAGTGGGTTCCGAGCCATGTTGGAATTACAGGTAATGAGATGGTTGATACGCTGGCCAGGGCTGCTCATTCCCTCCCTGCTATAACTTCGCTATATTTCCATCCAGGCGAGGGTTTTGCAGTAGCTAAAGTGGCAGTGCAAAATGATTACAAAACCCAATGGGAGAGATTACGGCACTCAACTCTCTATGGAATGTTTAAGCCTTCCTGGGGCACAAGAAATTGGCCTGTACCTTCTTCCCACTATAAAGCTTCTATAATATTTAGATTCCGTTCTGGCCATGTAGGCCTTCAGGCTTACTTACACCGGATTGGACTAGCTTTCTCCCCATTATGTGTTAGTTGTAATTTACCAGAGACACTGTCCCATTTCTTTCTTTTTTGTCCATGTTATACTAGGCAAAGGAAAAAATTAAGATTCTCTCTTTTGCAATATGGTGTCAGGAACTTTACTTTATCAGTCCTATTAGGTGGGGATAGTTTTTCTCCCCCATTGATACACTTCACTATGGACCAAGTATTCAAGTTTGTAGTGGCATCTGGGCGGTTGAGAGAGTTTTAAATCTTGCATTGTATACCGATTTTCATTCCCACAGGTTTATTAATCTGTTACCTCCTAGTTACTCCATCTGGCTGTTACTATTGACTTAGTACTTGGTTCCATTTTTATCAGTTCATGTTTAGTAGTACTAAACAGCAGGGCCGGATTAAGACCTTTAGAGGCCCTAAGCACTTAAAAGATTTTGGTGCCCCATATACAGTATATGTAATTCAAAATATAAACAAAAATAAACCATAAAATAAAATTTTATTTTTTGAAATGAAACAAAACTTACAGTAAGATGGAAAATAATGTTTATTTTTGTATACTTCCACTTCATTTATATTTGAAAAGTTTTCTCCTACTTTTTTTAATTGCAAAGTCTTTGATCAGATCCTCAAAACTAATCTTACGTAACACATCTGCTTCTATACTTAGTAGAGATAAGGCATCCAGCCTGCCTTGTTGCATAGTTGTTCTGTTGGTATTTTTAATATACTTCAACTGAGAAAATGAACGCTCAGCTGAGCAATTTGTGACCATTAATGTTAAAAATATACGAAAGGCAATTTCTACATTTGGGAAGGCACACTCAATATTGTCTTCTACAATTATTTTATAAAGTTCAGCATGACTGAATCTTGTTTTTACATTTTTTTTTGCACTGAACTTATGGCACACATATGAGTGAAACTGCTGAAGCTCAGCAGAGAAATTAGTGTTCAAGTCCTCTGGGTAAGCATCAATCATCTTTTTACAGCCCTGAGAATACCTTTCAATTTCAGTAGATGATGAAGTGGTGACATTATGTGGCACATCACTTAGAAAAGAAAATCTCCCTGCTATTTCTTTGTATATCTCTCCTCTTCTTCTCATCTCAGTTTCAAGTTTGTCAACAATTGTGTAAAAGGTGGTGATAAGAAATCCGACAATGGAAAATTTCTGTGGTGCCCCCCTTCCCTTGATGCCCTAAGCACGGGCTTATTTTGCTTAATGGTTAATCCGGCCCTGACTAACAGGCCTCATATTCATCCCTTTCTGAGTGTTCTGGAATTGGCCCCAGAACTGAAGAAGGTAATGGTGTGCTTTCTCTATTGCTGTCTCATCCCAATAATAATAGACCCAGCACTTGATGTAGGAACAGTGGAAGTTCTCCTGGAACAAAGTGTTTTGGTCTTGGATGTAAATAGCCTTATTGGCTGAGCTCCTCCATAAAACTTCAAACAATCAATCAATCTGGTCAGTTTGTGTTTTGTTGTTGAGGCGTAAAGATGGGTTGTTGTGACATGTCAATTACTGTGTTTTTTTGGTAAGTTTCCCTCTAAGGATAAGGAGCTATTTAAATTTTGTGTTGAACATGTTACTAGTGCTACAGTAACGAAACATATATCATAAGATATTTAATGTAGGTTAACTCAATGCCCGGTTAGGTCAACTGTACGCCCTTGAAGATTGGTTAGGTTAAGTTGTGATATTTTCGTTAAAACTAACGAAAATATCACGTACATGAAACGGAAAAGATCCAAATGGTGTAAGCTATGATAGGCCTAGTAACATCTTCATAGTGTCATAACTTTGTTATTTTCTAATATTTTCAAAATGATACGTAGTTGCTTGCACCATTTTTTTCTGCTCTATCGATTGATATATGTTTCGTTACTGTAGCATGTTTCATGGCAATGCGGGGTGGGGTGTCTTGTAAAATCTATATCATGCGAGTGTGGCCTTGTGTATTGGTTTTCACTCCACACGCTAGATGGAGGGTAACTAATATTTATTTGGTGGATAATACTTGTTGCCTCTATTTCAAAATGTAGTGTTTGCTCAACAAATTATTCAGAATTTGTATTTAATTTGACCTGTTGTGATTGAGCTCAGCACAAGGTGAGTCATCAGCGTTGTCTGGAATGTTGGTTCTAGGCTAATTTGGCTCTATATGTTATTCAACAAGCCAGAGAATTGTCAAGTAGGGCCTAGACGTAGACTATATATATGAAGTTAGAAAATATTTAGGCCTACTGGCCTTTCTCAACGCAGATTAATAGATAATGCTAAAAAATTTGCAAGTGGGAGCGGAAAAAACGGGAAATTGGGCACAAGAAATTGGCCTGTACCTTCTTCCCACTATAAAGCTTCTATAATATTTAGATTCCGTTCAGGCCATGTAGGCCTTCAGGCTTACTTACACGGATTGACTAGCTTTCTCCCCATTATGTGTTAGTTGTAATTTACCAGAGACACTGTCCCATTTCTTTCTTTTTGTCCATGTTATACTAGGCAAAGGAAAAAATTAAGATTCTCTCTTTTGCAATATGGTGTCAGGAACTTACTTTATCAGTCCTATTAGGTGGGGATAGTTTTTCACCCCCATTGATACACTTCACTATGGACCAAGTATTCAAGTTTGTAGTGGCATCTGGGCGGTTGAGAGAGTTTTAAATTTTGCATTGTATACTGATTTTCATTCCCACAGGTTTATTAATCTGTTACCTCCTAGTTACTCCATCTGGCTGTTACTGTTGACTTAGTACTTGGTTCCATTTTATCAGTTCATGTTTAGTAGTACTAACAGGCCTCATATTCATCCCTTTCTGAGTGTTCTGGAATTGGCCCCAGAACTGAAAAGGTAATGGTGTGCTTTCTCTATTGCTCTCTCATCCCAATAATAATAGACCCAGCACTTGATGTAGGAACAGTGGAAGTCTCTGGAACAAGGTGTTTTGGTCTTGGAGGATGTAAATAGCCTTATTGGCTGAGCTCCTCCATATAAAACTTCAAACAATCAATCAATCAAATCAAACGGGAAATTATTGACTGTTTCACCAACACTGAAATTAATATCCAAAATACATTTTTCTAATGTATTTTGGTGTGTTCTGTTCAAATATGACCTTCATATCTTGGTAATTATTCGTTTTTACACCCAGTCTGTTTTTATGATGAGAAACTTTTATGGTCAATTTTGAGGTGTTTTGCACGAATCTGCCATCCGTTTCCTGTGCAAATACGTAGTTTTCGAGATAGTCATCTCGAAAACTACGCATTTGCATAGGAAATGGATGGCAGTTTCGTACAAAACACCTCAAAATTAACCAGAGAAGTTTGCACTCGTCATTTTCGTTTAAACTAACGAAAATATCATGACTTGACTTAACCACTCACATACTGGTGTCATGTACTGAACTGTCCGCAAAACATTAAGACTGATCAATTTGTGATGCGTGAGATCACGGGGGCTCCATCCCCATACCCACGAGACCTAAATTATACAAATGGATAATGTAATAACATGTGCTCACCTTGCCTGGGTAGTCTGCTAAATTTTGCTGCCCTCAAAGATTGAAATACTGAAATGGCATATTTTTATTTTTAGGATTTTTTTTACGGTACCTAAAGACCTGGTCTTTTCTTAAAATACAAGCATTATTGCATTTAGGGCAGGTTATGGATGTCTTAATTATTCCATGATTTCAAAAAAGGTGTAAACTCCTGTCTTCATCGAGGGCAATGTGGTGGATTATGTCTTCAATGTCAAATATGCAAAACTGATATGTCATACTTGTGGTCACAAAAACACCGAACTAACAGACCAATTGCTAATAATGATTTAATTTTAAAATAGGACAAATTGAATTACAGAAGTAGCCAGAAACCAAAAATAGGAAATATTCACCAAATAGTTTATATATATATATATATACAGGGTGGGCGGAAAGTAGCTCCCTATTTTGGATTGGTAAAAAAATACGTATATTATCCATTTATTTCAGAAGAAATAATATGAAAAGGTAGGCATACATGGTAGGTTTTCTCTAAAATTCAATGTGTGCTCCAACTCTTTCCACCAGCTTCTGGAGTCGCCCAGGAATGGCGTCCACTGACTTTAGCAGGAACTCCGGCGGGATGGAGGACATGACTTCCCGAATTCGGTCCTCCAGTTCTTCCAATGTCCTCGGTTTGGTGCGGTAGACTTCTTCCTTTACCCACCCCCAAAGAAAGAAGTCGCACGGTTACCGCTGAAAAACGGCAGAATCGGTTCAGTGTAACGGTGTGGTGTGGTATGACCTCAGATCAGGTTGTGGGCCCATTCCTTCTGCGCAACACCATGAATGCTGAGCGGTACCTTGCTATGTTGCGAAACGAGGTCTGGCCGGTTGTCAGCACATGGAGAACATCGACGATCTGATATTTATGCAAGATGGCGCCCCTCCGCACTTCGCTCTTGTTGTCCGTGAGTGGCTGGATGCCCACTTCCCTGGGCGTTGGATGGGTCGTCGTGGTGCACATCAATGGCAGCCAGGAGCCCCGACTTGACACCGTGCGACTTCTTTCTTTGGGGGTGGGTAAAGGAAGAAGTCTACCGCACCAAACCGAGGACATTGGAAGAACTGGAGGACCGAATTCGGGAAGTCATGTCCTCCATCTCGCTGGAGTTCCTGCTAAAGTCAGTGGACGCCATTCCTGGGCGGCTCCAGAAGCTGGTGGAAAGAGTTGGAGCCCACATTGAATTTCAGAGAAAACCTACCATGTATGCCTACCTTTTCATATTATTTCTTCTGAAATAAATGGATAATATACGTATTTTTTACCAATCCAAAATAGGGAGCTACTTTCCGCCCACCCTGTATATATATATATATATATATATATATATATATATATATTATATATACTGAAAAAACACGAAAAATAGGAAATATATTTTAATAAAAATTTTTTTTATACAAATCTGCATAGGATATATATTTTCTTAGTCAATTTTGAATGGTAATTCAATATATTGTACTGTTTTAACTGCACGTGAGTGGGTTAAAAGACTAATATTAACCCATATCTTGCTCAATTGAACTGAATCAAAGTTATGAAACATTAAAGTTTTCCTATGTTTTGGTTCATTTTTGCTAGAAATGAAAGTCATATATGAACCAAACACACCAAAATACATTAGAAAAATGTATTTTGGATATTAACAAAAACCAAATGGGTTAGGAGCATATATATGTATAAATAACCTAACCTAACCTTAGTAAATTTTTATGTACATTACAGGCTTTAAATGAAAACTATATTTTTCTGATGGTTTTTGATGTGGTTTGAACGAAGGTTAATTTCATTCAAACAACATAAAAAAATACTTGGGGAAAAACAGTTTGGTACTTACCTATTAACGGGTGGGGGGGGGGGGCCACCACATATTGATGATTGGTTAGGTTAAGTTGTAATATTTTCATTAGTTGAAAATTTCTAATACATCATATTTTTTAAATAACTATTTTAAAAAATATTTATAATGATTTATATTTCAAATATTTACAATGATTAATACATGTTACACATTAGAAATATTTGTTTTTGGTAGATCCCAAATTTTCATTATGAATAAGCCTAAAAAAATTATATAAAAATATTTTAAAAAATATGATGTATTAAAAATTTTCAACTAACGAAAATATTACAACTTAACCTAACCAATCATCAATATGTGGTGGCCCCCAGTTAATATGTAAGTACCAACAGTTTTAATATATAACCTAACCTAAAATTCCAAAATTCCTTAAAAGCCTGTAATGTACTCTTGTAAAAAAAAAAAAAAAAATACCACCTTAACCCATGTGTTCTCCAATTGTGTGTTGCTAACTTCGTCCCCTAGACCCCCTGATGATGATATATGTACCCAGTCATACCCTACTAAACTCAGTAATTATTGAATGTCAAGGTCACTGTTGGTAAAACATTTAATTATAACCGAAAGAAGTTCTTTATTACACCCGCTGCAAAATGACACTGGACCATCTACCATTTTGGAGGAAAAGAACAAACATCATTATAAAAAACCAAATATATTTAAAAACTTAGTTACATCAATATGAAGTCTTGGCTCCCTTGTTCTTGAGGACCCCCTGGAGCTGTTTGGGCATGGAATCACTGAGCTTCCTGAAGTAGTCCAATGTCATCTCCTTGCACCACACCTTTATCAGCTCCGTCTTGAGGTTCGCGAGGTTAGGAGTCTTCTTCTCTACCATGATCTTCTTGTAATACCAACAGTTCTCGATGGGGTTGAGAATGGGGCTATTGCCAGGCCACTCTAACACCTTAATCTTCCGCTCATTAAGCCACTTCGTCACCACCTTGGCCTTGTGACAGGGGGCACTGTCGTGCATAAAAATCTCATTGCCATGAATGGCGAAGTGGTTCAACAAATGGTCGTTAAGAACATCAATATAACGGTCACCGTTCATCATCACATTCATGGGAAGGAAGTACAGACCCCCATTTCCCTTCTCACCAGAAAAACACCCCCACACCATCACTGACTCAGGGTGTTTAACAGTTGGTACCGTGTAGGCCGGGTGGTACTGACTAGCAGATGACGGGCGTCGCACCTTGGCAGATCGAACCTGGAACATGCTTTCATCTGAGAACATCACCTTCCTCCACTGTGCCAATGTCCAATGAACGTATTTCTTTGCAAAGGCAACATGCTGCTTCATGCAGTTGGTGATAAGTGGCTTCTTGGCAGCGGTACGGCATGGTAACCCCAAGTCCTGCTGGATCGTTTGCTGGATCGTTCGAACAGACATGGCTTCCAGCAGCTTGGGATGGTTCTTTTTCAATTGAGATGCTGTAAGTCGAGGGTTCTTCAACACTTCTCTCTTTATGAGGTTATCTGTGGCCTTAGATGTCTTCCTTCGCCTTCCACCACCGAAATTGTGCTTCAGTACGATGTTGGGTGGTAGGCCTCTAGCCGCTGCCAGCAGCTTCATGATGGTCGACTTCGCCTGACGAGTACGCTCGCATATCGTCTTTATTGGGATGTTTTCTTGCCTCCACGCAAGAATACAGGCCTTCTCCTCAACAGAACAATACTTCCTAGGCATGTCCACTGCACTTTAAGAAAAATAAAGGACACAAATGACCACAAAAATCTAAGAATTCTGGACGCGGTACGGCAGAAACACAACACCCCCACGTCACCTTTATCTAAACACTGACAAGTTTTGCCTCTGCAGTAGCATAAAGAGATCGACTAACAACATGCCAGATACTTCCAGACAAAATATTTTACTTGGTAGCGTGAGAAATGCAAATTGATTTCAGACTGCTTTCTCAGCGGAATATCGCACGAAGGTCCGAAGTCATTTTGCGGCGGGTGTATGCTCCATAGCATTTTACAAATTAAGTGATTATTATATTGTAGATTTTACTTTATTGGGATTACTGTATTCATTCATATATAAATAGCTCTCCTAAACTTTTAAGTTTACTGTATCTTGATATATATAGAGAGATCCAGGGGTCTGTGTACAGGGTTCATACACCTGCTAAAATATCAGGATTTTTTGGATTTTTTGAGAATATCAGGGAAATATGAAATATTTAGGACTTCATTATTTGTAAATATTTTATAAATAATTTAACCATAAATTAATTTAAAATGTTAATATAAAATAATTTAACAAAAATGAGTACTATTTGTTTTACATGATATAAAACTCGTGCATTTTGTTATCTAGTATTAGTTTTTTCAGCCTGCCATGGGATTTTTGCATACATTTTTTAATAGTAGTTAGAACAAAAATTAGATTTTAATTGTATTATATGAAATGTAAATTTTTTTACACCTTTTATGCAATTTTATTATTTTTATATATATATTTATATATCAGGGGATTATCAGGAAACTTTATTCTTGGACCTGTGTATGAACCCTGATGTAGTGCAAACCCAGATTTTTGGTCTGATTAGGTCCCCATTAGCTCATTACATTTCATTTGGAAAACATGAAGCCACTAGGGTGTGTCAAGGTTATCCAAGTCATGAGCTATATTTTGATAAAATCTTGCAAAATGTCAATCTTGAGTGAGATTGGATAACTGTATTTTTTAATTCCATCTGCCATTTACTACCCCAAGCAACTAATCTATGAAGATCTTTTTATAATTCATAAGAATTTTTGGTGCTACTATAGCGTGATTCCTACCAGTGACTTCGATACTATAGGGTGATTCCTACCCATTTTGGTTCAAAACTACAGTACTGTAGTGTGTGATTCCCATCCAAGGTATAAATGAAAATATAATAAATATAAGATGCTATTTATTATTCAATTTTATTTATTTAAAAAATAGTTTCAGTGCTACTATAGTATGTGGTCTACCTACGATTGGTTAGGTTTAGTCACGATATTTTTGTTAAAACTAACAAAAATATCATGACTAAACCTAACCAATCATCAAGGGTGATGGACATTGGAATGTAAACAAGCAATTAGTAAACAAGGTAAGAAGCTATAATTAAAAGGTAGACCGACAAATCGAGGTAGGAATCACGCTATAGTAGCACCGAATTTTCTATATAGGTCACCCTTGCTTTATTCCAGGGTTGTTCCAAAAAAAGTTTGCATAAAGTAATTTTGCATAGAGAGAGCCATTTGTTACATGTATTTAATAGGGATGCATTCTAGGTCCTCAACTGAGTCCCCCGCTCCCTTTCTAGCACTTTCATAAATCCAATGAAAAATCACCTAATAAAATAAAACAATCATCTGACATTATATAAAAAAGCACATTAAAAGAAATAACTGGTATTTCATAGTTATATGATTGATGGTTGCAAAGAACTCCACTACTGGGAAAGACTACATAAACTAAATCTGTATACTCTGAAAAGAAGAGGAGAGAGGTATAGGGTCATTCCATGACAAATCATGCAGTGGTCAAAACCACACCCTCATAGATTTTGCTTAAATTTCGTTTATAGAATGGTCTATGCTAGTAAGTACCAAATTTCAAATATCAGCTTTGAGTTATGGTTCAAACGTTATGCTCCCCCCTTTTTTGAGTGGGGGATGAAAACTGGAAATTTTCAAACCACCATAACTCAGTCCCTACTTGACATAGAACAGTGATTTAAAGTGTGTATGAAAGGTAATTGCACACACAACAAATTAGCATAAGCAGAAAAAATGGCTAAAATTAACAAAAAAAGTTGATACTATTCCATTTGAAGGGGTCCTGCCCCTGTTAAATTACAGATTTTTTAAAATTTTCATATATGGTATACACACAATGAGTTTCAACCTTATTCTATCAATATATTGAAAAGAAATATGTGTGTATTTGCATATAAAACAGATATTTGCAGATTTCAAAATGGCTAATTTTACTTGAAAGACTAACTTTTACAAATTCATGTAAGCTGTTAGGTAATTAATACATTGCAATTTGCACATGGTGCAATAATTCTTAATGCTAATAATCTATACCTACCTAAGCTTATGTATAGTTAATTTTCAACATATATTTTTACCCTAGTTTTGGTTCCAAACTCCCACTAAGTTCTTGAACTTGCTTTGGATTGAAGTAGTAAATAATCTTAACACCAGGCTTGATATTTGGTGTCATCATGATAGAAATCATATCACTTTGTTTTATCCAGCAAACATCCTCTTTCATCGGAAAATAATACTGAGTGGTAGATCCTTATGAGGTGAGGAAACTGATTTTATAATCACCATATTCTTCTGAAGTGTCTAAAATAATTTCAAACCAAACTTTGTCATCATATTTACAGGCAACATACCGTACTGGCCAATTTGATACTCTTCTTTTTCAACTAGTTGACTGTCTTTATCTGGTTCAGCCCCAGTACTTATTCTAAACAATTTACAATTATCAGAATCAGTTGTCTGATAAGCTTGAATTAGGTTTTCTGACTCTGGTACAAACCTGTGGAAACCCTGTGTACCTTTAACAGGTAAAGCTTCATTAAATCTACTAGAAAGATTGAATTTATCTGCATGAACCTCCTCCTTTGTAACATACAAACAAGTAATTGAATTAAAGTGTTCAGTGCAAAAATCATAGAAAGCTCTTGGTGTTAGAATATGACCAGTATCAGTACGTTGCAAACTAGCCTTTGCTACAACTCTCTCTAATAGTTCCTCCAATACCATCACAAGCATTTTTCCCATGACTTGTGGCAAAGAAATTTCACTCAGCCTTCACACCAAAATCCTGTTCATATCATCATAGATTGCTGAAATTATACTTGTTTTTGTATTGGCCTCCACACCCATCAGAGAAATAAATTACTTTTTGTATGTTGGGGAATTTGTTTAATATCCTTCATTAAATATTGCTGAAAAGTGTGAACTGCTGATGTTGAGTGCTCAAGACAATTGCTAATAATACAGTAACTAGTATGAATTAATTCCTCATCCTTCATGTGATACACTACAAATGGATGGAGGGTCACCTGGTCATTTGTTCAGTGAAAACTTTGTGGTTCATCTTGAGTGATGAATAAATAGTTTTCTGCAAAATCCCCTAGCACAAGTATTTCATCACAGTGAAGATTGTCTCAGTCTTCAAATACTAACTCTGGCTTTTTGCAATGTAGTGGTGCCTAGTAAGAGAAAAAATGTTTTCTGAAAGGTGTTCAATAAATTTATCTGGAGAAGCTATGAGTTTCCAATGTTGATCTATCTGTATTAGTCCACTCAACATATTTGACAATCTCTGCTTGTCAAGGAAGGTATAGGTAGTATTTAAGAAATTAAATATGCCTATGCTACCAGGACATTCTCGACATCCATGTAACATGCATGTAGAAGAATTTATATCACAAACACTTTTTTCCATAAGTGTGTAATAGGTTAAGTTTTTCTCTGCAATTGCTGATACCATGAGTTAAGGATTCTGGTGGTGGGTGCAAATACAAACTGAGTGGGTTCCTTTGCCTCCAGCAATTACACATCATTTAGGCCTCAGATTGACAAAGGTAGAAAACCCTATGCTATTATCATTTTCTTTATATTTTGATTATAATTCTTTTAAATTTCCTAGTAATAGATGTTTTTGCTTGTACTCTTTTTCACCATCTTTATTTTTTATGCTAACACAATCAGATTTCTCTGCACACAAACGACTGACTTCTTCATCTTTGTAGAATTCCTTTATTTCAGAGATTATATATTCAGTTAGTTTTCTTCCTTTACTATAGATAGGAATCTGTGGCATAATACCAAATGTATGTTTCAAATGTCTGGCTTTGTCAACCATGTATCTGGTTGCACCAAACAAATCCATTATCCTAGAAATAGGAAATGGTGAGTGTGTATCTGAAGCCGCCTTTTGTATGATGATGTGGATTTGAAGTCTTGTACAAGATCACTCATGAGGTTTTCGTACCTATGAAAAAAACATAACCCCAAATTACTGTACAATATTAAGGATGTAAGTACATGATTTATATTATTCAAGAATTAAGGAAGTACTGTACTTCATGAATTTGAACATACACCAGTATATTTAGTATATGGGATGATGTCACATTTTAGGAAATATAGCTAATGTCTACATGTATACAGTAGCGTATCCAAAGGGGGGCATTTGGGGTCCCCCCTTGGAGGTGAAGAGGATATATTTAAGGATAAGTAAATTTCCATAACATTCAGCAAGGTAAGACAGGTAACTAGGTTTATTTTGTTGTTAATTAATTGTGTGATGAAGTCATATATAAAAGTGCTACACATGATATAGATATATATGTTTAATATATTTTGTTTGTTAATGCATTATGTATTAGGTATTTAAACAAAAATAAATATCCCCCATTTCATCTCTGCCACAAGACTCATCAGACAACTTTGATTAAACTGGCTGTTGTTATGGGGGAACTTCCAATCCCCTTTATTAATGAATACAATATAAAAGTTATCAAAACAGTTGAACATTACTTAAAGAAAAAAGTAATAGGTAATACATATATAATGACTCCATATTATACAAGGATAATATCACAGTAATTAACATCCTACATATGTACATATACACAGTAAAATTTAGGTTAATCTATTTATACTAGCCTAAGACCCACCCTTCGTGCGGGTCATGGGTAGCAAAAATTAACCAAACTATCACGACGACAACCTAACCAATCTTCAAGGGCGTACAATTAACCTAAAAAAATAAACAAAAAAATAATTTTTTTTTATTTATTTTTATATATTAAGAGAAGAGGATTCTTTATACTGTACGGCATTGACGATTGATTAGGTTAAGTCGTGCTAGTTTGGTTAAATAAAACAAATTTTTTTTATATATATTTTTTTTTAGGGTAATTGTACGCCCTTGATGATTGGTTAGGTTAAGTCGTGATATTTTGGTTAAAGCTAACGAAAATATCACGACTTAATAACATTCCTCAGCGTGACTGACTGACAAACTGAGTGGGACGGATTGACTGACTGAGACATTCCTGGGTGTTTATAGTATTAATGCTCCTTTGCAAAGTTTTCCATATCTTCTGCTGAGAAAATATACTGGATACGTGTTCCTCCTCTTAGTCCTGCCTGTACTGCTCCAAGGATATTGTTTGCTGGCACTGGGCAACTATCATTTTTGGTTGGGAATGTATATGATGGGGCAATGCCTGAGGGATGCAGGAAATTGATAATGGTAATCTTCATATTCAGCATCATAGTCTTTTACCAGCCCAAACCACAGTTCTTGTCCATATACAGGAATACCTCGGATAAGATGGTTTCAAACAGGATGGATTGAATATTATAATATAAAATTAATTATTTAATGTAATATTTAAGATATTTATAAAAGGAATGTCAGTGTGACAATATATTAAGTTTCAAACAACCTGCGCGGTCTATTCTATGGTATTTGTATGATGTATCAGTACGAGTCAGTATTGTACCGACCACAGTGAACTGCAGATGTGTCAATATTTTTGCTGTATAAATACAACCCCTATACTGTATTTATAAACAAACTTAATCATGACCGCTAAAAGGAAAACTCTGAGTGTCAACGAGTCTAATAAACGCAAATGGTTAACATTAGAATAGAAGCTCTCTATTATAAAGTCATGAAGATGGTGCTTCATTTGCAAAAATCAGTCGTGAGAAAGGAATGAATGAATGAATCGTCGGTACGCAAAATTGTTAAGAAAAAAGATCAACTTAAAGAGCATGGCATCGCTACCGCAGATTATATGGCAAAATCATTAACAAGAGCCAGAAACTCTATAATGATTAATATGGAATGGCTCTTATCAATATGGATTGAAGACTGTAAACAGAATAAAATTTCATTAAGTCAAAGAGAAATTCAAACAAAAGTTGTCTTTATAATGACTTGAAAGAAGTTGGAGAAACAGAGAATGAAATTGAAGGGGAGACTTCTGAAGTCTTTTCAGCTAGTCGTGGTTGGTTTTTCCAATACAAAAATTGCACAGGCCTTCACAGTGTACGCATTATAGGTGAAAGTGCTAGTGCTAGTGCAGATACAGAAGCTGCCATGAAATTTCCTCAAGAATTTAAAGAATTTATAGAAGAAAATGGCTACACAGACGATCAAATATTTAATGCAGACTAAACTGGTTTGTTTTGGAAGAAACTGCCATAGAGATCTTTTATAGCTGAGAAAGAAAAATCATTTGCTGGCTACAAAGTGTCAAAAGAGCGACTAACACTTTTGTTAGGAGGCAATGCGTCTGGGAACTTTAAATTAAAGCTGATGCTCGTATACCAGGCAGAAAATCCAAGGGCCCTAAAGGGTTATTCAAAGAGCACCCTACCAGTTTTGTGGTGTGCAAACAAGAAGGCATGGGTAACCAAAAGTTTGTTTGAAGATTGGTACACAAATTATTTTTGTCCAGCAGTTGAGTGCTATTGCAATGAAAATGAAATTGAATTTAAGATTTTGTTGGTGTTAGACAATGCACCAAGTCATTCTACTGGACTTTCAGATTTGAATGAAAATGTAAAAATATATTTTCTACCTCCAAACACTACATCATTACTCCAACCAATGGATCAAGGCATCATCGCTACTTTCAAGGCTTACTATTTGAGGTGCACTTTTTCACAAGCCATAAAAGCCACCACAGGTGAAAATGCACCATCTTTGACAAGTTTTTGGAAAAATTATAACATCAGAAATGTTATAGAAAACATCAATGAAGTGTGGCTTGAAGTCACTGCGAGTAATATGTGAGCAGTGTGGAAAAATATTCTACCACCTTGTGCAACTGATTTTCGTGGTTTCAAAAATCACATTGCAGGAGTTGCAACTGACATTGTTAGCATTAGGAAGGATCTTGGATTAAAAAATGTTGATGCACCAAATGTTATCGAGTGCATTGAATCGCATTCGAAAGATCTAGACAATGAAACTCTAATCAATCTAGAACAACAATGAGTTTATGAAGAAGAAGAAGCGAAAGAGGAAGATGCAGAAGCAGATGATGTTCCTACAAAAGAATTTTCAACTGGTGATCTTGCAAACAGTCGACACTCTTGCTGATCAGATTATGGAAGGCGATCCAAACATTGAACGTAGCATTAGAGTTCGACAATCTATAGATGATGCTATTCGATGCTATAAAGATATGTTTGAAGAGAAGTCAAAATCTGTGCAGACAACTTTTAAAATACTTTACTAAAAAATAACATGTCTTTAATAAAACCTTTCAAAATATTTTTAAATTTCTTTTTGTGGAATGTTCAATTAAAATCTTTTTAAATATTTAGAAAAAAATATCTTATATCTTATGTCTTTTGTAGCTAGTGTACAATTACGGAATATAAATGGAATATAATAATCTTTATTTTTATAAACTTTGTTTACTTTCATACAGTTAAAACCTTTAAGTTCATTCTTATTGTTTTATTTCACATTTAAACGTGTTAAATCATTATAATTATCAAAAATAATCATACAATAAACGTAATTTAAAATGTCTTGGAATGACCTACAGTATTTCCCATTAAAACATGCCTCGAACAGGGTGGTTTCAAACAGTGCGGCATGTCGGTGGAACGAATTAACTGTCTTATCTGAGGTATTCCTGTATACATCCAACAAAACACCCAATTTTCACTTCAGTGCATGTGTTTCCCTGAAGACTGCTGCCTTCTTCACTACCAGGCTGAGTGCCAATATCCTTCAGTAGGCTTTTGAGCTCTCCTTTGGCACTCTGAGAGAGTGGGTAAACCATTAAGCTATCCATTGACATAGGTACAAATCTATGAAGTTTTAGGGTACCTGCAATTGACTTGATTGAAGGGCTGAAGTGCTGCTCTAATCTCTCTTCAATCTCCTTGATTTTCATTGATGACACACAAAAATTTTATTAAAGACTTCATTTCATTGGAACAAAACTGGTACATGTCTTCAGCTGTTAATTTGTTTTTCAACATGTCTTTGTAGGCTTGCTTTTGCTGCTGCTCTCTTGACAGTACCTCCAATTCCATCACATTCATTTTTGCTGTGCGATGTAGCAAAAAAATGCCACTCAGCATCAATCCCAAAGTCAGCTCTGTGATGGCAAATGTTCAAGAAGTTGAATTTGTTCTTATACTGAGTAGCACATCCATCAGTAAAATAGTGAATTTTTGTCAGAGTTGGATGTTCTGCATGAATAACAGGTATTAGCTCTTGGAGAAAAGAGTACACCATCACTGTATTATGTTTCAATGAATTTGTGCTGCATCCTGGACAATGAATGAATAGTTCTCTGCAAAATCTTCTCCTAAGCACCCTTCATGCAATGGAAGGTTTTTTTTAAATTTTAAAAATATTCTGCTTGGTGTTTACTTGTAAAATGATGCCTTGTGAGATTAGAAATGCTCTTACTTAATGATTCTATGAAATCATATAAATTCTCAACCTTTTCTGTCAGTGAACAGCAGTCCACTCTCACCCATTGCTTATAATGAATTTCTTCTGGTAGTCTCCATAACATCTAATCCTTCCAACAAAGCCTTCACACCCTGTTCACGTGGGCAGTTTTGGCACTTATGCATCATACAATCATCATTGTTGATGTCACAAACTGAAGCAGCCATCAGCTGTGAATATTCTAGCTGTCTCACTCCAAGAGCTGCAAGCTGCAGTTTGGGATTCTGATGATATGTACAGACAAACTGAATGTGTACCACTGCTACCTGCGAGGATACACCAAGCAGGACAAAGACTGGCAAAACTACTAAATCCAATATGAGGATTATTTGAATCCTTAGTAAATTCTGCATAGAGCTCTCGCAAATTACGAAGTATTAAATGCTTTTGCATCTTTATCTTTTCTCCTTCATTGATTACAACCTTGGTCTTTCATTCCAGGACATTGACAGCTATATTCATCTAATTCATAAAAATTTCTCACTTTCACTTTTGTCTCATTTGTAATTATTGCCTTTACTCATTGATGGAATTTCAGGTAGTACTCCATGTTCACTTTTCAGATGGTGACTTTTTTTACCATGTAAGTTGATGTTCTAAAGAATGTGTCTGTTTTACCTATTGTAAATGGTGACAGTGATAAAATTTGAAGTTTTAGCTTGCTGTTTTGTGTGGTGGTGAACTTATCCTTGAGCTCCCTCATGAGAAGTTCATACCTACAATTTTTAGAAAACTTTTATTAAAAAGATTTCTAACTAGCTAGTTGTAAAATATAAAAATTCTAAACATATCCCTAAGTGTATAGTTTCATTGCTTTAATTGGTGATACCTTAAAGCTACTTTAGATAGGCCTAATCATATATAGTATGTATAACAATATATATATAATATATATAGTACCTAAATTAATTTAAGTGATATTTACTTATGTAATTCAGAATTCTTTTTGTCATGGTGGGAACTTGTTGATGGACCAGCTTCTGGAAGTTCTACTCCATATGCAGATTCTATACTTCTCTTGATTTTTTTCTGTTGTCTTTAAAAGTTTGGAGGTTCCTTGTTTTTGCTTTTGCTGATGTGTCATACCAGCTGTAAGCAATATAAAGAGTGTTATACAAGTAAACTGTAATATTCATGGAATAAATATGTTAATTTATAATAAATATCATTCATTGTACAAATGTTTTTTATTTAATCATTATAGCATATATATATATATATATATATATATATATATATATATATATAATATACACACACACAGGGTGTTTGAAAACTTTCTGTACAAATTGTAATGGGGGATAGGCAACACCAAGACAAACCCTTTTCGTCTATAAGTGTATGTCCGCTGACATCACCATTCGGCGCGAGAGGGCGCCACTGCAATTGGCTAAAAGGTGAAGTGGGCTAAACTTGCGCTTGCCGCGGGCATTCTTAAATCGGACGTAGTACGCGTAACATGGAGCGCTTCACGACTGCTGAGATGGCTGACATGCATATGGTGTATGGGGCTGCCAATGGAAACAGAAGAGCTGCTGTGAGGTTGTACCGACAACGCTTCCCAAACAGATGTGTGCCAAACCACCAAACGTTTGCGCATTTGCATCGGCGACTGCGAGAAACTGGAACATTCCATGCAAACATGCATGACACTGGTTGGGAGAGAAACGTGCGCACTCCTGACATGGAACAAGAAATCCTACGGCGATTTGAGGACAATCCAAGCGCAAGCACGCGAGGTGTTGCACGTATCCTCGGTGTGAACCATGACCTGGTCTGGAGTGTGTTGCATGAGCAGCAGTTACATCCGTTTCATCGTCAGAGAGTCCAGGCATTACAACCTCGGGATTACCCTCTTCGTGTGGAATTCGCACGCTGGTTTCTGCAGCAGCGGTGCAGCCTAATTTTCTGGCTTATGTGCTGTTCTCAGATGAGGCCTGTTTCACACGTGAGGGTGTGTTTAACATGCACAATTCTCACGTGTGGGCGCACGCAAATCCACATGCTACACGGGTGCATGCTCATCAAGAACGGTTCGCCGTCAATGTTTGGGTGGGTATCGTCCATGGCAAGTTGATTGGGCCATACCTGCTGCCTGCCCGACTCGACGGGCGGGTTTATCGGATATTCCTTGAAGAAACGTTGCCAGAACTGCTGGAAGATGTTCCCGTGGCTATTCGTAGATGAATGTGGTTTCAACACGACGGGGCCCCAGCACACTCCAGCAACGATGTGCGGGATTATCTGAACGCCACTTTTGGGGACTGATGGATAGGCCGGGGTGGGCCCGTAGCCTGGCCACCGAGATCGCCCGATTTAACATGCCTCGATTTCTTCCTGTGGGGACACATGAAGAACCTCGTGTACGAGACTCCCATTTACTCAGAAGAAGACCTCGTAGCAAGAATCGCTGTCACTGCTGGAACTGTTCCCGAAATGCCGGAAATCTTTCGACATGTACGTCGGTCAATGCTTCGACGCTGTCGGGCATGCATTGATGCTACCAGTCGCAACTTTCAGCACCTTCTTTAAATAAACATGTTACGCATACTACGTCCGATTTAAGAATGCCCGCGGCAAGCGCGAGTCTAGCCCGCCACCTTTTAGCCAATTGCAGCGGCGCCCTCTCGCGCCGAATGGTGACATCAGCGGACATACACTTATAGACGAAAAGGGTTTGTCTTGGTGTTGCCTATCCCCCATTACAATTTGTACAGAAAGTTTTCAAACACCCTGTATATATGTATATATTTTTATTTGCATCAAAATAGCCTTACTTGTTTTTATTGGACTTTCATCAAAGTAGGGAAGTATATTGTCATGAAGTATGTCTTTCTTTGGAAAGCTGTCTAGACGCTTTGAAGGAGTCATTAATTGTGGATTGGAGAGACTTGTCAGATGAGGCACATGAATCTTCACTGATTTCCATTGGTGAAATGGCTTCCACTGCAGTTTGCTTAAGAAGACCTGGTTCCTTTGATATTAATTTTAGACAATTTACACATAATAGGTCATTATCTTTTAATAGTCCAAGACTCCTAAGAATAATGTCCTTAACTTTCCTTACACTTTTAAAAAAAAAATTTTTTCAGAGGATCAGAGCAAAATTTCATATTCTGAGGCATTTCATAATAAGGTACTACACTATATTTATAAGCAGGTTCTTTCACTGTAGCACTGCAAAATAAAGAATATACGTATGACAGTACAGGACCTGTGGGCAAAAATAGTTGATGAATAACAGAAAAAACATGGAAGATGATGATACTCAAATATACATAATGCATTAACAAGCAAAAAAAAAAAATATATATATATATAGCATGTGTGGCACTCTTTTATATACTTCTCTATATTCAAGCACCTATAGCTATCTAGCTCTCAGGATGTCTAGATCATGAAATGAGGCAAAATTAGATGTTTATAGTAAAAAAATACAGGAAGTTAGTATTACTTAAATTGTGTTTTGACATGTATAATGGCCTATACACAAAATTTTTAAAGCTGATAATGATAGATAAATGATAGGGGAACATTTTTCTCATCAATGAATTTTTCTGAAATTCAGTATCCGAGAGGTCAAATGATGACCTCAAATATTCATTTATAAGTAAAATTTTTATTTTTCATCCTACATCAAAGATGATGTCATGTTTGGAATATACAGATCATTCTGATTCCAAAAATGTATAGTTTTATAGGGCTATGACCAACAGGAGGAAAGTTATGGCAGTTTGAAAAATGTGAGGTCAATGCTTGACCTCAAAATGACGTCGCTCATAACTTTTGAACCGTTAGTCAGATCAAGCTAAAAACTTGGGAATCATATTTTTTGGCTAAAATCTATCCCTGTACCAAGTTTCAGCAAAATTGGAGAGGTGGTGGTGGTGGTGGTATTTTCCAGTTTTATTGGTTGATCTGTCCTGGAATTACTCTATAGTGAGCTCTACATCAGCTAGTAATTGGTGGAAAATTGTTGGGGAAAAAAAAAAAAAAGAGACCAGGTTACCATTAGGTTGTGCTAAATTTATGAGATCTATTCATAGTTGTCCAGCCAGTTCCGGATCATTAGAAAGAATTTTTTTCAACGTTTGGCTTGGTATGGAGTAAAATGTGAAATAGGTTAGGGAAAGAAAAGGCAGAAATGTTGGTTTGAATCTACCGCCACCTAAGGTCAAAAGATGCTGAACATACTGATCAATAATCAATATTAGGTACCACTTAAATTATTTGAATTATGAAGTTGAAATGAATTATAAAGTTGAAAAGAAACACGATTTATTTTTAGATATAGGTAGCTTAATTAGAAAGATAAATTAGATACAGTATTAGATATAAGGTTCATAATGAAACATGTCAAATAAATAGTTTCTGGAAATTTTAGTGTATTTGGCCTTATCACATAGTTTATAGTTGTTAATATACAGTGTGTTCAAAAAGTCTCTCTGCAGTCAACCAACACTTTAAAAAAAGTGTTTGACAACAAGTGTAGACGAGTTGCTCTGTGCCTGCAAAATGGTGGAAAACACTTTCAACACATGCTGTAAAATCAAAAGGTTATGTAATGAAATCACTAAAGCATGGTTGAATGAAAACACTGTAGTTTTTCAATTTCCTATGCGTTTAACATAGCACTGCAGAGAGACTTTTCAAATGCATTGTATAAGACGGCATTTTTTTTTTTTTTATAATATGGTTATGCAAAGTTAAAAATAAGTTTGAGAAGTAAATTGATGTTGGTTTTTGCTGGGGTTTTAGTCTTGGGTTTTTGGGTACCAACCCTGATATCCTGTGAAATTTTAAGTTATATAGAAGTCTCTTATGTGGAACCTTGTCAAATGCTTTACTAAATAAATAACCTCTACATCTTTTCCATTATCTACCTGATTATCTGATAAAGGATAAAAATATAATGAGGAAAGATGAAAATAGGTTTTTAAATTCATCAATGTAATGCAATTAACTTTCATAATGACTGATATGCTACTCTTGGATATACTAAATAGGTACTGAAAACCCTAAATAACAATGTACCACCCTTAACATTTAAACTGAGGTGACCACTACCTGGTAACCTAGGCATTTTAATACAATATTGGATATGACTTCTGTGATTTAATTTATGTGTGAGGGAAAATATGATAGAAGTAAACTAGTTGCATTAATTTTGAAAACTGCATTGCAAACACAATTTAGTTTTTCTCCAGAAGCAAACACAACCAACACTACCGGTCAGAGTCAGACACAATAGTGATGCATAGCAACTCTGAGAGTCTGAGGACTGAGGTAGACTCCAAATGTGCATATTGCATACAGCATATTCATTACATAGTGTTCCATATGCATTTGGTTCAAGGTTGTCTAGCAAATTGAGTACTGTACTTGGAAATATTTGTCTCAAATGGGTTGCTAACTTGCTTGCCAAATTTATTCCTGGTCTGCTTTGTATTTTTGGGAAGGGTAATGGCCTTATGGGTATTCAGACAAGGTAAAACCAGTCATAATTTTTATTTTATCTATTTTGATAGCTGTTAATGGTGATTCTTTGTATTAGCCTTTAATTTTAGGCAAAGTGGAAGCAGGAATACAATAAAAGATTGTAAAGATGTATACATTCAATGATTTGTTAACATTATGAAAAGGCCCATAAAAAAACCCAACTAGGCTGTTTTTTCTAGGTTTTTGTGAAAAAACACGTGGGTTGGGTTTTTCTAAAAACAATTTGGCCAACCCTGCAACATAGGAATACAATTCAGCTCCCAGGGCATTGAGCAAGGCAGCCTTAAAAGCATTCAAACTGGGAGCATCTACAAGCTCACCCAGCAGCATATTCCAATATCTTGCAACACAAAGAGAGAAGAAATGGTGATGTACTTTGGTATAGGAATACTGTATCTGAATTTTGAATTTATGACCTCTACCCATTCTAGGGGCCATCTCAAAAATGTCCATAAGGGAAATACCACAGAGACCATGAAATATTTTATAGCAGTAAATCAGATCACATCGCAAAAGATGGCCACATATGGAGTACAAATCAAGATATCTCCATTGGTCACTGTAACTTATGTCAAGCCCCATATCTGTTTTGTCCATCTATGTTGCACAGCCTCAAGCAGCTTTAAATTGTCAAGATAGCCCAAATTCCACAAGGATTAAGCAAAGTCTATCAAAGGACAAATATCAGTAACAAGAAGAGAGAACATAAATTCAGGAGTATGACAAACAGTAGAGTACTGGTAATTCTATCAGCACTAGTAGCTACTGCTGACTGAACTTGCTTATGAAATTTTAAATTGTCCCCAATGACAACTCCTAAGTCCTTGTGGCTGACCAAGCAAGTTATAGGAGTACCATCCAACAAATAGGTGCTGTTGCCTTCCTGCTGCCTATTTGACCATGCAAAACGGAGATGCACACACTTACCAGTAGAGAAATTCAGTCCCCATGAAATAGCAGTTCTAAACAGGGTATCTATATCACTGGAGGACACCAGACACCTGACCTGACTGCTTAAGGAAGTGAATGTAAAGTTTTAAATCATCAGCAAAAGCAGCACTGGCAATGTTTCCTCCAATAATGAACATGTGTTTGCTTGTCACTGTTGTTGATGGTGCTCCCAAATATATCTGAGCTAAGTTCCCCCAAAACACATTTACTAAGCCCAACATAGGCCCACAGTCCAGTTGTATAACAAACAAAACTATGACATCCAATGCAGTGTTGCCATCTTTAATGAAAAGGATTATTGCTTTGTTGCCAAATTTTCAACACGGAAAGTAAATCGTGAATGTTACAGAAATATGACAAACTAATAAACCCTAGCTGGATATTGGTATTGGTTATTGGCTAAAAAGTGATATCGGTACATCCTTAGAGATCACCAGAAATTCCTAAGCATACAGTATTAACTTATCCAGTAATAATTGATGGTGGACATAGTCCAAAGCCTTTGCAAAGTTGAACAAAATGAGATTAACAACCACTCCCTGGTCATACCAATAAGAAATATAATTATATTTAACAAGAGTTGGTCAGTAACTGATCGGGAAGGTCTAAAGTCAAATTGGTGAACATCCAATAGATTATAGCAATGAAGGTAGAACAATAGCTGGTTGGAGATATGTTCCATGGTCTTGCATGCAATTGGGGTAAAGCTTATATGTTGATAATTTAAAGGATCAGACCTGGATCCCTTTTTAAAAATTGGACATGCATGGGAACATTTCCAGACCCTGGGTATTGTGCCTGAGGGTAGCCAAGCCCTAAAGCTTTTAACTGAGTTAAAGAATAGTTATGCATTGTGACTGTAAGGTTTGTAAGAAGGAAGTTAGGTTTAGGGATAAGGCTGTACCATGTTAGTTGTGATGATTGGCATCACACAGCCTGCCTCAAAATTACACAACAAATGTTACAGATGTATGAAATTTTTAAGTGTTTTATGGTTTTGCAGCAACTGTTTAAATAATGATAAAGCAAGGTTAGTTAATATTCTGTAGAACATGTCACCTAAACCTTAGAAAAACAACAATGTATTCAGAATCCTTGTAAAAAAAAAAATAATGAAAGCAAATATGTTTCATATGCTGTGCAAATGAATATTAATAAGATGACATTAAATATCAATTTTTTATCTAATTAAAACAGGGTTGGCAAAAACCTGGGTTTTTGGGTTTCATAATTTAAATTAGTTATAGCTATGATTTTTAGAATTTATATATTTTGTTTGTTTTAAGGTCACTTTCAACTGAAGAAGATAGCAGTGTGCTGTTGAAATGTATTGCGTGTTCATTTAACATAAAGTGTGGCTTTTGTTCTATTTTGAATGAACACGGTAGCGTGTTTTTCTGAATTTTAATTGCAACTTGTTTACAGGCCTAGACAGTAGACATTATTCTTATTTTTAATCTTTTTTTCAGAGATCAGTTTTAGTTAATATTTTTTTAATAATGCCTAAAGTTAGACATGCACATACTGGTGGCAGACTTAAAGCTGCTAAATGGGATGAAGTGAAAAAGTTGAGTGATCAACCAAATAAAGTTTGGTGCAAATACTGCAGATGTGTATTTTTTGAGAAAAATAGAATGAGTGAAACATCACTTAAATCAATGCAATAAAAAATGGGTACAGGCTTGTGATGATGAAGCAGATGAGCTTACAAATACAGCTACATCAGCAACTCCTCCTACAAATAGACATGGCAGTTTTGAGAGTAGACCCTCTTCAAGCAAATCATATGAAAGCCTGGTTCATGATGACACTACAATTCACAGTAGTGAGACTTCATTCACTTCAACCACTTCTGAGTCTTCCATACCATTTTTTCATTCTACTCCAGCCAAGAAAATGCAAGGTCAGATAATGCCATATGTGGTTAGAACAACTGCAGATCAAAAAGAACAACTAGATTTGCAAATGGCCAGATTTTTCTTTTCAGCAAATATTCCATTTGTAGTTGTGGAGAATAAAGAATTTATTAAATGGGTCCAAAATTTAAGACCAGTTTATTCATTCATAAATAATTCATAAGAATTCAAGATCAAGTAATACTTGTGAATAATAAAAAAAATATATATATATATAATATATATATATATATATATATATATATATATATATATATTAGTGATGTAGGAACATCCGCACATTTTCTCGCATCTGCATCCGCACTTTGGACTGCGGATGTCGTGTGGATGTGGACCATTGAGATAAAACGTCATTAATAAGTGGAAATTATCAAATTCTACTATAATAATAGAACTAGTTCATTGTGCGCAAAAGTGATGCAAGCGACAAGACTAGAGGCTGTTCTTGTATGAAGTTACTCTCTTGCAATCTACTTAGATCCACGTTACAAAGCTAAGTTATTTTCACCTAGTACATTAGAACGAGTTAAATCATCACTTGGCAAAGCAGTTGAAGAGCTTCAATCTCTTGAATCTGTCGCTTCGCCACCCACCAAAAGAATAAAAGTTTCAGTGACAGAACCAACACCTTCAACAAGCAAATCTATCACAGAATATCTCTCTCAGTTTCTTGAGTCAAGCAGCGATGACGAGACCTACGCGATGTCAAAAGATGTAGTAAAAATGATCGAGAGCTATCACCAAGAAAAATGCCTGGCTGCATGTGACAATCCTATTAGTTGGTGGAAAAATACGCAGAATATCTATCCATACTTGAGTAAACTTGCAAGGAAACATTTAGCACGTCCTCCAACAAGCGTACCAAGCGAGAGATTATTTAGCAGTGCTGGATTAATATATGATGAAAAGAGAAACAGACTGGCAGCAGAAAAAGCAGAAAAATTAATGTTCCTTAAGCATAACCTTCCTATAATTAAGTTTGAATATTAAACGATGAACATCTTAGTTTACTTTATTTTAATTACTCATTTATAAATATGCCTAATAAAACTTTAAACTTAATATAAATAGTTATCAAGCTAATTAAAGATCTTTCTATAAGGGTGGAGGTCGGGTAACACAATTATGGTTTCTAATTGTGGCTGAAACTCAACAAAATATAACGAATTTATTTGCAGACGAATTCACTAATTGATTTATATATTAGTTAGATGCTTGCTATTATTTTATAAGCACACCGGACAAAAAATTAGTCACCCCTAATAGCACCGATAGTAGGAAGTTCAAGGTCACACAGAGGGTGCTGATGTAGCATTGGTAAGTGACAAGTAGCGGTGACATAGCACACAGGATCAGATCTGTTTCGTGAGGTGGTGAAGAACAGTGTGTGTGGGATATAGTCTGCAAAATGGGTCGTGAGGCAGACGTTACTCAGTGGCAAAAAGGAGCCATCGTGTTTGGCAGAGCCCACGGACACAAAATGTCTGAAGTTGGTGTGTCAACGCGTACTGTCCAGTGAGTTTACAAAGAGTGGTGTAGTTCGCAATTAACTGACAATCGACGGCGTAACTGTGGACGGAAAACAATTCTCGACAATAGGGGCCGCCGCCATGTTTCTCGTCTAGTAACTGCAAATCGTTTTCAAACCAGAGAACAATTGTTCCAAGAAACCAATGAGGTTCTCCAGCGACCAATTTCCGAACGGACATTGCGACGAGAACTGCATGCGATGGACATCTGGAGCAGGGTACCACGGAAGAGGCCGCTGTTAACAGCAAGTCACAAATTGGCACGTTATAAATGGGCTCAGAGGCACAAAAACTGGACTGCGGCAGATTGGAAACGTGTAATTTGGTCCGATGAGTCCCATTTTTCTTTGTTCTCCAATGATGGGAGGCGATGAGTACATCGCAGGTCCAATGAAGCCTTTAATCCTGAATGCGTCGAAGGTGTTGTTCAGGCTGGAAACAGAAAGTGAAGCGCAGGAATAGACACCCACAGACTCTGGCGGAACTTCGGGACTGGCTGATGAACGAGTGGCAGCAAATCGATGTTCAGTACATGCATAACCTCGTAGAGTCTCTGCCTCGCCGGATTCGTGCGGTTATCAAGGCCAGAGGCGCCGTCACACGTTATTAGGTACATTCTGAGAGGGGTGACTAATTTTTTGTCCGGTGTGCTTATACACACACACCTTTATTTAGCATTCATTAGTTTTACTGAACTCTATTTGTGTCTGTAGTCTGGACACCATTTAAAAGGCCACTAAAACTTCAATTTTTCATAATCTTTATTTACACATTGCATAATTTAAGAATTGTTTTATAAATCAGCTTCCTTGAAATAATCAACATGCCAAAGCATTCTAATTAGCTACAATTGAACAATGTAGCAATCAGAAAAATCTCAATTATTTTAAAATAAACATCTCGGACCAAAAACACAAAAACCCACTGAAAATTCCAGTTGGTTTTGGGTTTTTGGGTGCCAACCCTGAATTAAAATTTGTAGCTGAAAGTATTGTATTGGCAGCAAATAATTGGTTTTGTTTTTGTGACCATGAACCTTAGACAAAGATGAAGCTTTGGATTTTTTTGCAAATCATGGTGTGATATTAAGAACTCTTGTATGTCCAACACTTTGCAGGTCAGATTTAGTTTTTTGGGGTTAATTTGCAGTTAGGTTATAATAAAGAAAATGAAATTGCATTCCAGAAAATATTTAGACCTATTTGATATACAGGGTGTCCGAGAATTATCTGTACAATTTTTGGCTGTTATTAAAAGTCAACCATGAAGTGTAGAAATTCCAGTGTTGTCCCATTTTACAGAGAATCTCATTAAGAAGTTTTGACAAGTTTTTTAGAAATTCCAGTGTGTCCGAACATTATCTGTACAATTTCATCTTTTAATAAAATTCTTGATAACACACGTAAAATTCTTAAACAAGATTATTTAGAATGTATTTTCAAGTTTCTTTTTTTAAAGTAACGTTGTTACAAACATTCGATATGTGCAACATTAGTGATTCGCAAAACATCCAGTCGATACTCCAAATGTTGCCATGTATGCTGCAGCATATCCACATCAATTCGCTCGAGAGCAGCTGTGATTCTTGCTTTTAAATCATCAATGTCTGTCACCCGAGTACATTTCTAAAAAACTTGTCAAAACGTGGTATCAGAAAAAACAATGAGATTCTCTGTAAAATGGGACAACACTGGAATTTCTACACTTCATGGTTGACTTTTAATAACAGCCAAAAATTGTACAGATAATTCTCGGACACCCTGTATTTTGAGGTGTTTTAACAGAATCTGCTATGTTTTTTTTGTGAAATTGACCAGCTTTTTGAAATATATTTTTCAAAACCTACTCAATTGCACACAAAATGGATTGTAGATTGTTGAGAAACATTATAATACATCAGAAAATTATCTGATATGTAATTTTGAGTGATGTGTTGTGCAGACTTTTTACCGCAAGGTTTTAAGAAGCTACCTCAGAGCCAAAGGGGTTTAAGTTAATTTGCCCAACAAGTGATAACTAGTGTAGCTAATAAAATCATTCCAATGGTTAGGCCAGGAAACAAATCAAATAGAGGAAATGCTAATGTAAGTCAGTCATGTTGAAGTTAGGCTTAAGCCTAGTGTTAGTGATTTATTAAATTAGTTAAATAGTTTGATTAGGAAGAGCGAAAGGCATATTGAAATAGGTTGATGACCATAATGTCCCATTGTAAAAATGTTGCAAGGTTGGTTAATAATGGTCTACAATAGGTGGAAAATGGCCATGTATTTTAACCCTTATCTGCTGGGATAAGAGGGGACACCCCCCCACCCCCAATGAAAGAAAAAAATATAATTTGCATTTTTTATCTTTATTGCGAACTTATGGAATGTGTAAATATCAGTGGCGACTCGTGGTATAAATGTATGGGGGTGCGATTTCATAAAATTGTACGACAACACGGACTCACAATAGGCTAGCGCGAATCCAACTGCCGCTCACAAGAGTACTTGTATTAACATATGCGGCTATGCCAGACGTACAATTCTAGTTAATTACAAATAAGTAATAATTTCAATAAAATACATATAAATGGTTTATATCATTATTACTGAAGTAACTATTAGTAAAAATAGTTATTATAAAAAAAATTCGCGATTGTACTTATATTTTCATTACAACAGTAAAATATAATTTATATTTACTTGAGCGAAAAATCTATCGCTCCATTCGGCTGCAATAATATTTTGTATTCAAACAGGGTACGCTGTTTGAAGCTATGCTATAAATTTAGAATATTATGTACTGTATGAAGGCTTACTCAAAATGCCTCATGAATCATGATATGCCACATGAATTTTTAAAATATATTTCAAGAATATTTATTTTAATATCTTAAAATTAATATATTTTTTATCTGTTAAATTAATATTTATCATTTCAAGCAAGGGGGAGCGACCACTCCATCGCTCCTATACGCCAGTCGCCACTGGTAAATATGATGTACTGTAATATTAGGCTTTAACACAGATTACTCACCCATTAAAATCCTTCCTTGACCATCTGCCATGGTGGGGGAGTGGAGTAAAGGGGGAGGGGTTTAGCAGCTGTTCTGACTCAAGATTGCGGTGTCTCACACAATTCCCAAATTGTTAATTTGTTTTTTCATTTTGATGCATAACTACTTGGAAACTCTCATGTCTCTTCTGAAAATATTAGGCAACTATTCTTACCTTCTGAGTCCCATGAAAGTGAGAAACAAGAAATGAAACAGTGCGCATCAACATTTCAAAGTGGAGGGATGTGCACTTGTCTCATATGAGGCTTCCCATCATCTGCCAATCTGGCTCATAGGAGTCTCCCCAGCAGATAAGGATTAATGACAGTTGCAATATTGCAAATAAGATAGGGTCCCAACCTAACCAAACAAGAAACTATGAAGTAATATAGTTGGTTTTATATAATTAAAAAATGACTAAATGATAATTCATTTTCATTTACTCATTATCTAGTTGGGTTTATCTTTATCTGGTGGGCTGTTTTGAACCAGTCTGGTGAGCCATTTTGGAATTGGACCATTATGATAGCCCTCCATAAAATATAAATCTAGCTAGAAATGGCAATAAGAATACAAAGAAGTTCTTTAGCTTATATAAATACAATAATAAAAAGTCGGTAAAAGTTAATAGTGCACAATTTTTTTTTAATTAAAAAAATTAAAATGATTGATAAATTTTAAATAGCCTTTTTACGCCAAGAATAAGTGGTTTTGGTAAATAGAAATTTTAAATAAATCTATAATAGTTAAACATCAGCCTGGTTCTTATAGCATATAGACTACTTATGTATATAGATATTTGGATGATTAATTGTATTAGCCAAAATCTATAATGGGCTCCAAATAAATCTAACATAATGACCAAAAAAAATGTATGTGGTTGTATGCTCTGTTGGGTGGTTTATTTGGTGTCTAGATTTTGGCTACTGGACTACTGGTCCTAGAATTAATCACCCAAATATCTAAATATTTAATAACCATATGCTACACAAACTAGTCCCATGCTTAGCATGGGAAAGCAAAAGTTCTAAGGTAATTAATTACTCTAACCTAATCCACAAAAAAAACATGTGGTTGTATGCTCTATTAGAAGTCTAATGAGCAGTTCATTTTTTTTAAATAAAACAAAAAGTGTCCAGTATTCTTAACTTTAACCAAAACAGGTTAGGATATTTGAAAATGATCAGGATGTTGTTAGTGTTTTTTAATGATTATTTTTGCTGTTTTTACTAAAAGTTTGAATGACTGATTTTAGTTTTTTAGAGCCTGTAAACTTGGGCATTCTTGATAAAATTTAAATAAGGATGGATGATGTTGGTCAAGTGATTAATATAATGTATGCTGTTTACCAGTGCTGGGCACTCGCCCAAACATTTTGTGCAAGTGTGATTTTGGTTGCGCATTTGCGTTTGCGCCAGTACTTACGCAAACTTGTGCGCAAACGTGAAAAAAACCCAAATATTAAAAATAGTGGATTTAGCTCATAAACACGTGACTGCCAAACAGGTGGTGCCGCCAGACAGCAGTGAGCACTCAGTATACCAACAATGCTAGTGAAACACGTTTGTTTGATTAGTTGATTTTAATTTTATTTCAGAGTTCAAACTACTAACTACTCTAGAAACTTCATAAGTCATAACTACTGTCTATAACTAGTGAACCATGGACAGCCTCAGACACCAGTCTCTGTCCAGCCCCACCTCTGCCCCCACCTCTGCCCCCACCTCTGCCCCCAGCCTGGCCAGCAGCGTGACCAGCCATGGCTCAGAGCCTCACCAGGAGGAAGAGGACCTCAACAACCCCTGGCCCCACCTGGACACCTTCTTTGGACCTTTGACCAGCAAGAAGAGGGTGGTTGAGAGGGGCAGGGTGGTCTACAGGGGCATCATCATCTGTAAGAGGTGCAAGGCCAAGGTCAGCTTCAACACCAGCATGTACAACCACCTCTCCACCAAGGTGGGGAAGGAGCTACATGCTTGGTGCTCTGAAAAGGAGAAGACCAGCAAGGAGCTGGAGCAGGGGATGTTCCCCGCCCTGTACCGCGCCGCCTGGGTTGAGGTCTTTCTGAAGTACAACATGGCCATCTCCAGCTGTGGAGAGGGTGTTCTCCCAGGGGTCTGACATCATGAAGCCAAAGAGGTCCAGCCTGACCTTTGAGAGGTTTGTGTTCCTGAAGGGCAACATGGACCTGCTCATGATGGAGTTGGAGGAGGACTCTGAAGAGCTTTGAAGTGGGTTTTTTTTTGTAATATTGTAATTTCTTTTTTTTTATTATTATTTATTTAACATTGTAATTTTGTATCTATTCTTTATTGATATATCTATGGATCGTGTGTCTGTTAATAAAGTCTTTTGATTTGATTTACTATAAATTTAATTTTATACAGGGTGTCCCAAAAAAAAACTTTTTTTTGGAAAACCCTGTATATATAAATAGTTTGTGTTTGCGTAAGCGCAAGTTTCGAGAAGTTTGCGCATTTGCGCTTGCGCAAGTGAATTTTCGTTTGCGCTGCCCAGTGCCCAGCACTGCTGTTTACGCAATTTTATATACTCTTTCATCGAAGCCTCCAATTTTTTGTTGGAGCTAGCTGGGGAGCTGCTGTTTACCACATTGTGTGGCGTACTACACTGTGATTGAAAAGGTGTTTTTGTTGATCCAGTTTACAGTGTATAATTCCTATGTTAGTCCTTGCTTAAAATACTGCATTTAAACCAAGTACCCCCCCACCATAGGCATGATATAGTCATGCTTGAAAGTGTGCAGTGTTAGGGTAATCAAGCTTATCCCTAGCCTGAAAGATTTGAATACAGTGAAAGATGAAGGGTTATTGGCATGATTAGTTTTGAAAGGTGGATTTTGATGGCAGATATGATATAGGTATTAAAAATGTTTTCAGGTTTAGACAATTTAGATGCGACTTTTTCTTATTAGAGTCTGATGGAAAATCATGAGGACATAATAAGAATTGGAAAACAGACTTGTAGACTGGATCTTTGAAAATATTTCCTTAGTCATAGAGTACTGTAGTAGATTTCTGGAATGAATTACCATATAGTGTGGTAAATAGTAGTTTCTTAGTTAATTTTAAGGAAAAATTGGACACTTTCACAAATAAAAGTTTCTAAATTACATAATGTATATTTTAGTTTTGTTTTTTTTATGTAGAAAGGAGGGGCCAAGGGTGAGTGCCCACAAAAATGCTCCAATCCCCCATAGGAAAAGGGAGCCAAAATCAAGGTCCAGGGTTTTTGAGATGCCTGGATGTCATAGACAGGGAAAGATGGATTCAGGAAGATTGTAGGCTACTTTGGTAATTCGTAAATAGTTAAGGTTAATTAGCTGATGAAGTTAATATTTTGGAAAATTTGATTATAAAATATACTTTAGATTGCTTACTTTGATAGGTCCTAACTAACTTATTTAGGAATAGCCTTAATTTATGAAGCTGAAGAGTCAATTGAATCCCTTCTCACTTACTATTCAAAATTCTGAGTTGATTAAAAAAAAATTAACATTTTAAAGATTGAAGTGTTAAATAATGCTTTAAACCTGATCAAATTAAGGCTTTGCATGGTGAATAGTCTCCAATTGCCAATGCAGTTCGAGTTAGGCCAACCATGTAACTGTGATTGCTCTAGCTCAAGGGACACTTGGTTTATGCTCATGTTGGAAATAGGCAGGGTGGGTATATATATATATATATATATATATATATATATATATATATATATATATATATATATAAAACCAAAAATTAATGGTTTAAATACTCCCAATTTCCAAAAAAAGACCCATTTTATTTTTAAGTGTTAATACTGTAGCTATTCTTATTAACCCAAGAGTGGTGGTTTTTTTTTATCCTTGTATGGGCTTAAATGAGTCTGGGTAATTTTTTTACCCTGCACCACTACTCTCCAGTTAATATTCAGTTATTAGGCTAACTATAACTATACTCTGCGCTGTGCACAGAGTATTTTCCCTTTTTGATGAGCATCGGGCCTTGTGATAGGCTCTGTGCTATTCTCTCTGAAGGTCCCTGATTTTTGATAACTGGGTTGCTCTCCTTCCTCTTTCATTCCCGACTTCTTTACCGGCTGTGACTGATTCCTCCTTTCCTTTCCTTTCCTTCCTTCCTGCTAGCTGTTTCATAGTTTTCGTCCTGTGTTCGCTCTGCTATCCACCTTTCTTTTGGTGGCCATGAATGGTCATACTTTGAAAACAAAAAAAATGCATCTTACACACTAACAATCTTTTCAAAATTTATATATATATAAAAAAAGGCATCATTGAGCCTTGGAGACCTTGATTTTGGCCCTCTCCTTCTATGGAGGTGGCATTTTTGTGGGTGTTCACACTTGTCCCCTCCTTCCTGCATAACCTAAATTATTTAAAAATTTATTTTATTTTTGTTTGTATGTAAAATTTTAACAATCCTTTCAAAAAATGAAAAAGTAAATGATAAATGAAATGGTTTAAGCTGCTTTCCTAGTAACGTTTGGTACTTGCAACCTACTAAACAATAGGTTGCAGATAATGTACGTGGAATGCGGAAGTGCAATGGAAAACTGTCTTGCTCACTTTCCAACACACTACTCTGTCTCTTGCTAACCATTGCCAGTGCTGAACCTGTCCACAGTTTTCTGGTGTTTTCATTCTGATTTTGATCTTTTGTGCTATTGTTGCATCCATGACTTCAAAATGTACTGCTAGTGGTTTAAAAAGTGTACAGTAATCCCTTGTTTTACGTGGTGGTTCCGTGCTTCTGTGACTGATGTATGAGACACGATATACAGTATTTACATTTAATTTACCCCAATACATCCATTTACAAGTTACATGGGCCTATATATAGCCTGATTTAACCTTATTAACAAGTATTAAGCTATAAATACAGTTAGTAAATAATATATAAGTAATAAAAGAAAAAAATTTTACTAACCAGAAATAATGATGATGGTGAGGATTGCTGTGCAGTGTGGTGGCTGACTCACTAGGTGTGCTGCACAGTATGTAATTGTACATGTGGAACTGGTGTACAATATTTATCTGTTCAAATTTATTTTAAGTATGGTATGGCTTACCCACGTATATGCAAAACTGCATTTAACAAAACTGCATAAAATGAGGGATTACTGTATTTTACAAATGTTTTACCATAATTTTGAGTCATTTATTGTGTTAAGGTCCCAATTAAACCTTATTCTCATTATTTCTTATCCTCAGATAATGAGGACCCCCTGTACCATAGTATGACCAGATAAAAATCTAGAAAAAAATACCCTTTGGGTAATAAAGTAATAGCTAATAAAAGGCATATTAAATGTCTGATTAAATTAAGTCATAAGAAAACTTAATTATAATTTGAAAAATAAGACTTCCCTTTTAACCTATTTGTTTTTCAAACACTCATGCCTAAAATTTAGCAGACTTTTAATAATTTTTGTTAATCATTTTTGTATTGATTCTTTGCTTCAATACATTATACAGGAATACACTTTCCCACTTTATGTACACAAAGCCTATTTTTGATCTTAGAGTGTACTAACCCAAATGAGAGAGAAATCCTTTCTACCCCTGCAGTTGCTGTGAAAAGACCATAAAGACTTCTAGTTTTTTATTTAAGACAAAAGAATTATCATTCTTCATCTTCATAGTTCTTACTCTTTTGTTCTTGTATTTCCTTTACCTTTAAAAGTTTGCTTTTGAGCTGTCCAAACTCCTTTCCAAGGTTCAACAAACTTCATAGGTTCACTGAAATAAGGTATTTCTCCCTAAAGATGGAAAAGTTTTCCATATCTGCCGTCAGGACCTTAATTCATTGTAAAGATTCATTCAAGAATATCATAATTTTTTCAGTACTTTAAATTTTTGTTAATTTATATGGAAGTATTTTACTTTAAACATAATAGGATTTGGTATGAATGATAAAGTATATTGGTGTGCAGAGTATATCTTTAATTATTGATCACTGTGTAATAGCCATCTAAAGAGAATACAATGATGTATGTAGCAGATGATCCCCCACACACAGATAAATACATTAAAGGGTATTATCATTGAATTTAGGGCACAGTACTAAGGAACAATTTTTTTATTTCCAGTAGCATAGGAACATGTTAATAATTTTTTTTTTTTTTTTTAAAGGAACTAAATTATAGGGTATGTGTAATAAGAAGACCTTGAGACATTAGTGAAGAAATTAGACTATCCTTCAGATTGTTATAAAATATGGTATGATAGATTTGCCATAACATGTGATGGTTTTTGTACTTTTGGGTGTGTTGGTCAATTTGTGAAAAGGTTTTCCTTGATGTCATAAATAAACCTAATTCTAAGTTTATATTTTGTATCTAACTGCTGTGGATAACTTGTGGGTATGTGTTATGGTAATCTCCATTGTCATTAATCATATGATATTATTGGTGTCCAAAAACATTGGTTGAGGTCAGGGTTGGCAAAAACTCAACTACCCAGCAAAAAACCAGTTGGGTTTTTGCCAACCCTGGTTGAGGTTGGTGCATATGGCGTATGGTACTGTTAAGATGGGTGACTTTGGGTAGTTTATAAATTCATAAAAATCCATCCCTTTATTCTAACTTTTGGCTTAAAGATATGTAATTCCCTTCTGAATTTGGCTTTTTACTTCAAAAATGTCAGTAATTAAGTTAGTCACTTGTCTTATAGTACATACCCAGTGCAAGAATTAGTTAAATTGGATAACATAATTTAAGATTTTATGTTTAATGAATTGGCTTGAAAGGTTGAGGTTTGCTGTTTTGCAGCTCTGTATAGAGGTGCAGAACCTGGGCTGCCATGTTTGAGGGGTCAGTGCAGAACTTTATTATTTTGTATATATTTTAAATATGAACAGATGTTAAAACATTAGCTATAGGTTACTGTACATTGTCCAAAACTACAATTCATGGCCAGACTTTGTGTAACAGCTATTTAATTTAAGGTTTTCCATGCAGATGCAGTTTATGTTGTTATTCAGCCGCCAAGGCAAACTCCGATTGCAGAAATGGTATATGGCCCATCCAGATAAAGTTAAAAAAAAGATAACGAGAGAATTAATAACAACAATCCTGTCAAGAAAACCAAAAATGTCCTCTTTCCTTGAATGGAAAGATCTGAAAATTGTTTACAAAAGGTAAGGACTGAAATCTTTTAAATAGCAAGTTTGGATTGAGATGTAGGCTGTATTGCGCCATATACTGGATTGGTCTTGATATATTGTTATTGGATGGTGTCCTACCTTTTAGACTAACAGTGTATGGCATTTAGCAACCATGTGATCCACTTTGATCTCGAGTGATTCAATGAACTTAGATTGCTTTACTCATAGTTGCCATGTGTATTAAATAAAAAAGAAAAATGTGACTGGCTTACCAGCAATTTTGTTTCATATCCTCATTTTTAACAAATAAATAAAATGAAGTTGAATTAATGCAGAATGCAAGGAATGATGCAAGTGACTGAGAAAACACACTGTACCCTTTACCTAACTTATTATAAAAACACTATTGAAAATAAATTACACTTAAGAAGCATCAAAACCATCAGGGCCTCTCCAGGTTCTATGTCCAAAATAAAAACTGAACTCCAAATATGGTACATGCTATGTAATGTTTTGGTGAATAATACTCTGATAACTACAAAAGACCCTTTGTCATCTACAAGATTCTTCTTTTCCCCTTGTCGTAAATTGATCTTAATTACAGTATATCTCCATCCATTCGATTGTGTTACACAAGTGTGAAATTGAAGAAAAAGTAAATGAGCAAAATGTTTTCAATCACTAGAATAATAAATGATCAAATATTCAAACATTCACTTCAGTTTATTAAGTGAACTGCTGGACAGAAATCTAGGAATAGGAATAAATTTAAAATAAAATCCTCATTTAAATAGGCTCTTTGTCACTGAAAATTCCTTGTATATAGCTAATAGATTTCTTTTGTATTCACTCATGCAGCTCCTACAAGGAGCTGCACAATTGAATTAGTCCTGGAAGTCTGCAGAAATATTTTCAATTGTTTTGCCATTATGTGATCACTCATGGGACCCAGATACTAGGCAATATGCATTTTTTCAATCATATAGTTGCTACTATCACACATTTCAAGTGGGTCTGAAAGAAAAACAAAAATCAGTTAGTATTTTACTAGGGTGCCAAGACATTGTGGACACCCTGTATTTGGCCCACTGAACCTGAATATGACCTGACATTTGAATACAAAAGAAATCTTATTAGCTATATACGAGGAATTTTCAGTAACAAAGGGCCTATTAAATAAGCCTCTGGGTAGTATAGTTGGCAAACTCAATCTTTGAGATCCAACTGAAGATTGAGGTGAACCATGTTTGGTTTTATATATCATCCTTGTTGTAAATTTTTTGTAGTAAAATGTGTTAAATATTTGATCAATCAATTTAGTTTTTGTATTATCTGAAAGATTATGCAATAAATAGCTAGGTACTGTGCAGATTATTTTTAAAATAGTATTTCTTATATACATTTTGCTTTTTAACAATTTTTCTTGCACTCTTTATTGATGGTGAATTTTTAATTTTCGAATACCATTTGGTTTTTACACTTAAATTTTTTATTATGCCATTCCATTAATCATGTTTAGTAGGGAGTTTTTAGCTGTTGGAGTGGTGACAAATGTCTGTGTACCATTCTGATTCCTACATTAGATTAAAACGCTTAATTCTAACATAACATACTCTCAGTTGACTAGAGTTGCTTCAGTTAGGGCCTGATTTGATAAAATTCCTCCGTACTGAAAGATCTGTTCAAAAAAGTTATTGTAATTTTGCTTATATAAATGTCTGAGCTTCTCACAAGTGATTAAGGACAGAAATTAAGTGATAAAAAGTAATCATTTAGACTAGTGAATTTTGATTCATTGTAGGTCAGTTTGTGAAAAACTTTGATTATTGTAAAAACTTTAAAAGACTGATAACAAACCGTGTTTTGATCCAGATATGCCTCTCTCTATTTTTGCTGTGCAATTGAGCAGGAAGACAATGAACTTCTGACCCTTGAAGTCATCCACAGATATGTTGAGTTGTTGGATAAATATTTTGGGAGTGTAAGTATGAATTTTAATTTAGATTGTGACTTGCCCATAAATCCCTTCCAGGGTTGTCTAGTGTAGAGCACAAGGCTGTTATTGTAAAGGTTCTGGGTTTGAGTCTGTCTGGACTTTAGATTATAGTGATTAAGGCGCTTCTCTGGTCCTGTTGGTGGGGTAGTGGTTTCGATCCCATGTATAGCTGTAGCTCCCCTCTGTCATATGGCCTTTATAGGTGTTACAAAGGAAGTTAACTCTTATCATAATAGTTACTATGATACTTTTCATCAGGTCTGTGAATTGGACATAATTTTCAACTTTGAGAAGGCCTATTTTATGCTTGATGAACTACTTGTGGGAGGAGAAGTGTGTGAAACAAGCAAGAAGAATGTGTTGAAAGCGATTGCAGCTCAGGATCTTCTTCAAGAGGTTAGTTACGCAGACACCTCTTATGAAAACTGACAGTCTGGTGGTGTCTTGCTCTGTTTGGGCCCTAGTTTACATCGCTCGCTATGGAAAGGTGTTGCCGAGTTGCCTGCAAACTGCTCTCCTGTTAAACGAGTGTTCTATCCACCAGTATCTAGTGTTGTAATATTAACTCCACAATTTTGTAGCACGTAGTGGATTAACTGTTTTCAATTTTATTTAACTTATTTTTGTTTTTAGAATAAAGTAATATTTTCACTATAAAACCTGAGTTTATTTTTTGTGGTCTTTATTTTTTTAATTTATTTATTTCAATAGTTTATTTTTGTTTACTATAGTAATATATTTTCCCTTCTTTCTCGCTCTTGTTGGGCTTTTGCTGCTTCTACTCATTTCGCATATTTAGGGCTTTTACTCTGATTATTTTGGCTTTTATCTTAAAATTTTTGTAAATACATTTTCTAACATATATTCTGGTGGGTAGAAGCAGTTGTGCATTTGATAAAATAGCATTTGTGTTGCTTCAGATTATAAATGCAATACTGAATTGAGAGAGAATAAAATGGTTGATTCTTCAAGGAATCTAAAATTGATTCAAATTATTCATGGCTCATTTGAGTCTTTTTTCAAGTAAAAGTTTTGTATTTCTGATTTGAATGCTTTAAAAAGACAAATTCTAATGTCTGGTGCTCGTGTAAGTTCTTTGCTTCCCTGTCTCTCCCTCTGTGTATGTGAATCCTCTTTTATTTACTTGGCATGTGAAGTGCTTTGCATGGTTTTAATTCACAAAATGCTTTCACAATTTTCCTAACCAAATTGTATTGGAAAAAGAGATTGTAGAATGAAAAAAGAAGTTGCTTCTCAGTCTGGTGTGATGAAACACATTCTTAAGAGTTAATGCGTGTGTAATTTGTCTTGAGTGCAATAACTGCACTTATCCCTTTCCATATATTGTATATACAGTTACAATTAACATTTCTTTGGAAATTTGAAGGACTCTTCCATACATATAAACAAATCATGAAATTTAAATAAATGTGTCTGGGCTTATATACCATTGACTTTTTATTGGCTGTACTCCCACTTTGGGTTGTCATACATATATCAGGGTTTTTGGTTTTATACAAATTGGTAAGGGTAAAATTAATATGCTTAAATTTAGTGCTTTTGGACTTTTGTCACAGGAACTGGCATTTTTAATGGGTTAAAATATTTTAATCTTAAGTGAAGAACTTAAGTTGAGAACTCTTAAGTTTTGATGTTGGCAAACATTAAGTAAATAGAATTGGATTTGAGTGGATCCAAAGTCTGTTTATTTTTATGTATGTGGGTATTTATCATGCCCCTTAAAACGTGTGTGTGTGTGTGTGAGAGGTTTTAACTCACTGTGAGGAACTTGGAGGTTTTCATCTTTTATTCGAGAGACTCAAATTTCTCAGTACATTTGTTGTGAAAGTAATATCAAAGATACAGAACATAAATGAAGGATGACATCCATTGGGAGTACGTACTTCATCTCGAATGTAATAAGAATTATTAAAAATACAGAGTGAACTGAAATTACTTGGTAAAAAGTTTTCTCTAGGGGTACATAATTTACCGTCAAATTTTGAGGCACTCCGTACTCAAAAACTTGGTAGTTACAGTAATTTTGATAGGATTGTTTATTTTCATTTAGGCATACAGTTTGATGATACATTAATAATAAGTCCTTAGTTAAATCATATTATTGCACATTGGTTTCAATAAATTTTGGTTTAAGAATATTAAGTTTTTCACTCAAGCTATGCAAGTATTGCACATCCACAGGGGAAAAACAAGTGATTACAAGGTTTTCTGTGTTTTTAACCCTTTCATGTCCATGATTGTTAATTTGACCATGCAATTTTGAATCATCTTAGTCCTTATGGAGAAAACAAAGTATAAAATTTTTAATCTTAAACACAATTTTGGCATGAAAGGGTTAAACATCTTGTTAAAGTCCTTGAAATTGCTTTTTATTTTTCCCCTGTAAGTGTGTAACGTTTATTAATTTCACGTGTGTGTGAAATTCATATATAATCGTCATATTTAACGTTGTGTGTGTTGCAGGAACATGCGCAATTTTGCATTATACAAAAGTTTTCCCAACCAGGATTCAAACCCCCCCACCTCTTGAATAAAAGGCGAGGTGCAAAATCGTGTGTTCATGCATGATGATCCATTTATAGACCCCGGCGTCTTGCCAGATAATTTGAATGAAATGCTGGTCACTAGCTCGAGTGTGCTGGAGGGTTAACGCCTCTGGATAAAATGCCTTTGGACGTGAAATCATTGTTTCCTCAGTAGAGGTCTGCACGGGCCAGCTCGTCCCGGCCTGTATCTTTGGGTTTTGGGTCTTCCCCGGTTCAGCCTGTTATGGTCTTTTTATTTTGAATCCCGTATCCAGCCCAACCCATAAGAATTTTATAAAACGTGTACCCAGGTCGGTCTGGCCCACATTTGACACTGTCACCGATCTATGACTATAGTATTATAGGTGTGTGACTATTGAAATCGTGTATTATGACAAGTAGCAACTATAAAATTAATGTTGGCAGATTTTTTTTAAAATGATTTTTTATCGTTCATAACACATTTGAGAAAAAAAGTTGAAGCCCAAACCCACTCAGGAACACGGATACAGGCTGGCCCATGCAGATCTCTGTTGTAGATTTAAACAACCTCTTGGTCGTTCAAATGTACAACAGATTAATTTTAATTCCATCTTAGTGTAATGGCTAGTGCCCTCCCCCTTCTATTCAAGAAGTGGTGGGTTCGAATGCTGGTGTGGCAATTTTTATATATATAAAGTCTTCATAATATACATTTTTTAACTTTTACTGTATCGTAAACTACAAAAAAATTTTAAGCTCGAGAAAAGTTCAGTGCTAGAGGTTGGAAATGCTTTACTATTACTACTATTAAGAATTGTAACAAAAAGCTTGCTTTAATTGTGTCGATCAGTATTACGGAAAGCATTTGGTAGGGTTTGAATGAAGTCGGATTAATGTTTCGTTGTTGCCTTGAATGTAAACTCTGAATAATTGATGCGATTTATAAGCTTCGATAATTATACAGTAATAGATTTGAAAAGCTTCTCAAAGCATACACGTACTGGCGGGTGGAATACTTCAAATTGTTTTCACTTCGGTTCTTAATAATTCTTGGTTTCGTTGCGTAGAAACTTTATATCACTGTGTGTCACTCAGAGGGGTCGGGGGATAATTCTCTTTGCCGACTTCTCCAAGAAGTTTTTTTCCACGTTCTTGAGTTGTCGTCGATAACTTTTCTTAGTAAGTCAAAGGTACATTGGTACTTTCTTCGATTTTCAGGGCTACGTCACGGTTACGCTGAAACTCCTTTTCCCTTTAGATCAGTGAGGTTAGGTAATGTTGGGTCTTAGCATTTCGATGGGTGACTGTCCTCCGCGTTCAGATGTAACAACCCGTAGAAGGTAGTAAGTTAATCGTTCGCCGCGTGACGTTTCTCATTACGAAGGAAGTTAGCCACTCGAAACGCGTTCTTTTTCGGTTTTGCATAACTTTAGTAGAAAGTGTTACTTTCGCGTCCGTACAAGTGGAGAGAGTAAGTTTCGCTTGAGTAGACGCGATACTTCATTGAAGACTGCAAACATTCCGTTTTATACAGTAATCATTGAAGACTGCAAACATTCCGTTTTATACAGTAATGAGGTTTAAGTTGAAGAAATTCACACCGAACTGCATTCATAAAATCATTTTGGAGAAATATTTTGAAATTAAAAGTTTATTTGGTACTTACGTATTATCGGGACTACCAAACGTCATTTTCATTTAAACTAACGAAAATATCACAACTTAACCTAACCAAATCATCAAGTGCGCTCCCGTGTCGGGGTCAATGAAGTTGTACTTATGATTGACCTTGAAATGTTCGAAACCAGCATCATTCAGTTCCTTCGTCTTATGAAAATGCCTGGTTAGGTCAACTGAATGCCCGGTTAGGTTAAGTTGTGATATTTTCGTTAGTTTAAATGAAAATGACGAGCAAAAATACATAAACAGTTTGGTAGTCCCGATAATACGTAGTACCGTTTATTTTTATCACTTAATTCTCTTTGAACGTATCGAACTACATTCGCCTACATAAGATACATCATACGTATACAGGGTGATTACAGTAAATGCCTTTGAGGCAGGACTTGTGGATCACCCCGTATGTATATGCAGTTTTGCTCGAGGATGCGTTTACGCCTTACATACCTGCCAAGGTAGGCCGGCTCCTCAGTTAGTCTCGGCTCGGACTTCAAATTTCAGCGATTAAGGTTCTTTTCTGGGTATCCCTTGGTGAGGTAGTGGCTGGGATACCACATAGAGTTGTAGGTCCCCTCCGTCATATTACCTTATTGACGCTATGGAGGAGGTTAAACTCAAAACATTGTTTATCATGTTATTACGTCACCCAGGTTTGCAGGAGGGCCTAAAGTTGTACGTGTATTGGTGGGGTTCTTTAACCTCCTCCGTGACAGCAAAGGTCGTGTAACGGAGGGGACCCACAGCTTGATGTGGGATTCGAATCACGGGTAGCTACATAACGTGGACGTAATCCTCGGTCCCTCATCCAAGTACTACCCAAACTCAGTCGCTGAACTTCGCTGCTCTAACGAGAAGCGGTGTTGTGACGTGTCCACGACATATCCCGTACCGCCTCAGAGGTCCTAACGTATTATGGTCACACCTTTCAGGAATAAAACAAATTGCGTGACATCGCTTCTCCCTCGTTCCGACTGAGAAGCGATAAGACAACTAATATTTTCATGACGTAGTTTTTTTTGAAAATCAAATTGGTGAATAAATTTAGAAAAGAATGTAGCCATCAAAAATTTTAGCTACGCATCAGAAGCCATGATAAGTGGGGGAAAAAAAAAGTGACAATTTGTATTTGAAATTTAACTGCTTCGTGAGCTTGAAGTTAAATGTGTGAAACTGCATTTAAAATTTAAGTGATTCGTGAGCTAATTGTAAATGTTAAACTCTAACTTGCTTAGAGAAAATCCCACCCGTAGGACGGGTATTTTTGCTAGTCCTCTTAATTCATTGTTAATATTTGTACCTAGCCTTCTATATCCTTTCAAACAGGGACGAAACAACATGGGTTTCAATTTTCATTATGGGCAATACCGTAAGCAAAAAAAATGTATCTTTAGTAACGGATGTTGTCTGTTGACTCGATAGCAAATGAGTACGCAATTACCGAAAAAAAAAATATATATATATAAGCACACCGGACAAAAAATTAGTCACCCCTCTCAGAATGTACCTAATAACGTGTGACGGCGCCTCTGGCCTTGATAACCGCACGAATCCGGCGAGGCAGAGACTCTACGAGGTTGTGCATGTACTGAACATCGATTTGCTGCCACTCGTTCATCAGCCGGTCCCGAAGTTCCGCCAGAGTCCGTGGGTGTCTATTCCTGCGCTTCACTTTCTGTTTCCAGCCTGAACACACCTTCGACGCATTCAGGATTAAAGGCTTCATTGGACCTGCGACGTACTCGTCGTCTCCCATCATTGGAGAACAAACAAAAACGGGACTCATCGGACCAAATTACACGTTTCCAATCTGCCGCAGTCCAGTTTTTGTGCCTCTGAGCCCATTTATAACGTGCCAATTTGTGACTTGCTGTTAACAGCGGCCTTTCCGTGGTACCCTGCTCCAGATGTCCATCGCATGCAGTTCTCGTCGCAATGTCCGTTCGGAAATTGGTCGCTGGAGAACCTCATTGGTTTCTTGGAGCAATTGTTCTCTGGTTTGAAAACGATTTGCAGTTACTAGACGAGAAACATGGCGGCGGCCCCTATTGTCGAGAATTGTTTTCCGGCCACAGTTACGCCGTCGATTGTCAGTTGATTGCGAACTACACCACTCTTTGTAAACTCGCTGGACAGTACGCGTTGACACACCAACAAATTGGGCTACTTCAGACATTTTGTGTCCGTGGGCTCTGCCAAACACGATGGCTCCTTTTTGCCACTGAGTAACGTCTGCCTCACGACCCATTTTGCACTATATCCAACACACACTTTGTTCTTCACCACCTCACGAAACATCTGATCCTGTGTGCTACGTCACCGCTACTTGTCACTTACCAATGCTACATCAGCGCCCTCTGTGTGACCTTGAACTTCCTATTATCGGTGCTATTAGGGGTGACTAATTTTTTGTCCGGTGTGCTTATATATATATATATATATATATATATATATATATATATATATATATATATATATATATACACACATACTGTATATATATATATATATATATATATATATATATATATATATATATATATATATATATAATATAATATAATATATTGTGCGCGCGCGTGTAATATCCTGATGGTGAAAATTACTTCTTAAAATTGCGATGTTTAGAAAATCGTTTTAATGCTACTGCATGTAACGGCAGAATTAGTTTACAGCTTTGTAATTCATACATATTTGGGGTTTTACTGATTAAAAATGTAACTAGTTTAAAGGTTTTCGTAGGTACCACTTCGTTGGTATTTTTTTCTTTATTCATCGACTTGTTTAGACCTTTTATGGTTCCGAGGTCAGGTGCTAGTGACTCCGAGAAACCGATACACTGCGAAAATGGACGAACGAACGAATGGTATCCGTAGCAAATGTCTGAAAATTTTCTGATAGTAATCGTAATATTGTACTTCCAGTATATTTTGAATGCTTCGTAATTATAGTCTAAGATTCGTAGGTACTTACGTATTAACGCGGGGCCACCACATATTGATGATTGGTTAGGTTAAGTTGTAATATTTTCGTTAGTTGAAAATTTCTAATACATCATATTTTTTAAATAGCAATATTTTTTAAAAATATTTTTTTATACAATTTTCTGAAAAAAAAAAAAAAAAAATTTTAGGCTTATTCATGATGAAAATTTGGGATCTACCAAATGTGTAACATGTATTAATCATTGTAAATATTTGAAATATAAATCATTGTAAATATTTTAAAAAATATTGCTATTTAAAAAATATGTATTAGAAATTTTCAAACCGTAAATATTACAACTTAACCTAACCAATCATCAATATGTGGTGGCCCCCAGTTAATACGTAAGTACCGATTCGTATTATCGATTAAAAAATAAATTAAAGTGTAGAATAAAATTTCTTCGCTTGCTCTCTCCTTCATGGTTTATTTTGGTGGTAGGGTATCTTTCTGCTCTAATAGAAACCATGTTGAAGTAGATAGAATGATGTAACGGTAATCATATAGCATCAAGGATCATAATTGATGCATTTACCGGAGCTTAACTCTTACGAAGACAAAGTAAAAGAAATGTTTGTTAATGCATTCTTGAAATAAATTTATTTCAAAATATTTACCTTAAAAGAATGGATGAGCGATGCTATACTCTGTCATAGATTCAAATATATAAATAAATCGTTAATTTTATTAGATTATTTACGTCATTGCATCAAAAGCATTCGAGGGAAGTTTGACCGTGTAAAAATCGATACAATATTATTTTCAAGCATTTTCCCGTACGCTCTTTCGTGTCAAAACAACAACAACATGAACTAAACTGCTAATACTTCATACTACTGGACTAACATTTTTCTCAGCATAACTAACAATACTAGTTAAATACCATAAACTAATTTCTTAACTAACGCCGTAGGATTGGTGTAAATTATATAAACATTAAGTGTGTGGGTCGCGTCTGCCCTTTCCCTTCCTGTTTACGAGCCTTTAACGTGAGTAACATTAACATCTTTAACATTTCTAACCTAACATCTTAACTCTAAAAGCCAAGAAATTTCCATTCCTCTTACGCTAAAATCATACCATTTTATTACCTTTCGATATAGTTCAGGTTAGATTGTACTCAATATTGTCATAGATTTTAACATTAGTCAAGAAATGTTAGTTTTTTTATTTTATTATTATATTATTATTATTATTATTATTATTATTATTATTATTATTATTGCTGCTGCTGCTAAATGAGCACTAAATTAGTTATTTATTTAATAATAATCATTAGTACAAGTTATTAGTACAAACGTAAAGAGAAATATTTGAATGGTAATCGATTCTGATGATGTATTAGTCGTATATTTAATTAGAAATTTTGGCTACAGCAATGTAATTAATTCATAGCTATAACTTTTTTCTTTTGAGTATTTTTTTTTTCCCTTTGGCAACTTATGCTTTGAGAGTCAGTAATATTTTAACTAACATTTTGGTTTCCTCAATAGAGGTTCCTTATTAATGCCAGGCATGGCTTCACAATCTACATCTGTTGTAATCGTAGTTCAGAATTATATTTTAATTATTGTTACGCATGGTAGGTGTTGTAATGGAAATATAACTGTTATTCTTTTCTATTTGGCTCTTAATCATTTCATCCCCATCCTCACTTACTGTAAGTTTAGTTCAAAGTAAAACAACAAAACACGAAGGTAGCGTGACCGGATATTTTTGGTGACGAGATCGCACTATTCTTATCAAGGATTGCGTTCAAGGACGTATTCGTCTCCTTGTAGAGTTTAGTTTCATCGTTCATTTTCAGTATTCCTTTTCAGACGACACGCTTATTTGCGTGTTGATAGGAATACTGATAATTTTTCTTAACAGTATTCCGGTTTATGCGCGAGCTAACCTTACATGAAAACTAAACAATGATGCATGACTGTTTTGGTCGCTAAAACATAGATAAATGTTTAGAGAAACCCTTTGATTTAAGAACAGTTATTTAGTTCCTGTAAAGTACCTTTGTTTTAAAGAACGTTAATTATTCACCGAAGATGATAATCAATGCAGAAATGAAAGTGTTCACGCGTTTAAAGTAATCTAATGTCCGTTTGATTAAGTTTAAAAAACAGGAGGTAATGCAGGAATGTAGTTTGAGGGAATTTGGAAGAGAGAGGTTCAATAGAAGTAGTAGATTGCTAACTCACCGTCAACTGACTAACTACATCAAATAGATAAGTTGGAATAGATTGCGTTTAAGGTTAGTTTCTCAACGTTTTTGAGGTTATCAATCACTGAAACATTAACAAAATTCCAAAACCAATTCGGGCTTCCGTTTTATCTTCATACGCAAAAATAGTACTGTACTGGGGAGACTCGTTTACTCGTATGCGAGAACATTCTGCCCTCTCAACATTTAAGCCTAAATTTAGGATTAGGGTAACAGTTTATTTTCCCTGACCTGCTATTTGAAAAGAATTGTTTGGAGTATGGAAGAAACCCGTTCAGTTGAGTTCCAAATGATCGTTGGTAGGTAACGAGTCGGTCTTCATTGGAGTCAAAAGTAGCCGACGAGAGAGAGAATGAGAGTATATTTAATTGCAGCCATAGAGGAAAATAGTGAAATGCTACTGTAAAGTTATTTTTAAAAGGAAAGTACAAATAGTAGGTATTTCTTCTTTGCGTGTACTAGCATGGCTGCTTAAATAGTTCTGCTTATAACTTTAAGAATGCTTTTAACTTCGATGTTTCGGACGAATCATGACCTGGAATAAGGTTTTTTTTTTTTTAAACCAGAGTTCTCCAAACGAAAATTAACGTAGGGATTAATGTTTTGGTTTACTTAGTGTTCGTTTCTGCCTTAACGACATCTGATCCACTTGACATTCTTACCAACAAGTTATGATTAGGGTAGGTTTAGTTAGTTTTTAGTGTCATTGTTTTGGTCTTGTCGACGAACGTTCGTTCGTTGGTGTATTTAGGTTTTCAAGACCTTTGAAATGCGTATAAAAATGAGAGCACTCCCGTTCTTACGCGTGACATAGAGAATTCCAAAAGGGTTCCCACTTTTCATTGTAATTTTCTACCGAAAGATGAACATCCTCTTTGTTTCCTGAATTGCGTATAAAATCTTCCGTTTTATGTAGGTCTTATTTTCAACTTTGATTCCCTTTCATCTAGTGTCGTGATACTTAAGTTGCGCTACACCTACGGCCCTTATTTACCACATACTCGCATTTTGAATGAGGTTAAACTTACTTTCGATCAATGTCGCGATCCATTCGGTTTGTTGGATTGGAAGAGCAACAACCTCGTGTAACTCGAGAACAACCTCGTATGATTGTTAGTTTGCTAGTAATTTCTTGATAAACTAGAAAAAATCCCTGAAAAGTCTACCAAAAACAGCTGTCACGTAACATTATCGAGTTGTCCGCAAAATTTTCAGGCTTTTGCATCGCTTCTCGTTCTTGGGACTGAAACTCTCAAACCATCGTTGAACGGCAGCAAAATAGATAAATTATTAATGTTGTATCGTGCTTCGTGAACATTGCCATAAATGTTGTGGATAATTTTTTTTTTTTTTTTTTTTTTTTTTTATGAAACCATAAAGTTTCTATAAATAACGTAATTAGGAACTTTGGGGGTGTTTAATTTATTTCAAATTTTTTGAATTGCCCATTGTTCTTGTGCAAGAAATGCCTTTGGAATGGCCAACTGCTACTGGAATGTTTTTTCAGTATTTTTTAATTTATTTTATTTTTAAGCTAAAACAATTCTATTGAATTTAGTATGAAAGCATGCGTAGAAATTAGTTTATTAACATTATTGGTACGAGATTGGATTTCTTGTTATTTCACGGAAGATTTAGGAAATTAGAACGATGTTATATGTATGGAAAAGTTAAAGGCGATTTCGCGTGAAACCTTCGTAATATTGGTTGATTGAATCGTTCGAAATAAATTTATTCTGTACAAAACTTTGGTTTACTCTTTGTTTACAATTAATGTTCGAGGAAATGTTTCGAGACGTCAACCAATATTTTGTTGGCAAACCTTTCCTATATTTGTTCGTTCGTCCATTCAAAAAGTTGACTGAGACTCGTATGATGTTAAAAAGTACCTTTCGAAGTCAGTCGTTTTCGTCAGTCCGTTTTGAAAGGATGAGCGAAGCGAGGGTCGTCATCTGGCGATGCGGAGACGCGTCTATTGTTGCGAAATTGCGACCTAACGTCGGCTTTCCTTTCAAGGACGAAGCGGTGGAAGGAGCTTTGCGCGAGATTGGACTCTATTGAGGCCTTCCCACGTAGGACCCCAACCCCCACATGGACATTCTCACCCTCTTCTCGTCTACTTAGGATTCCTCCAAAAGGCTCCTCCACTTCCAGAGAACCCCTCCTCCCTTTAGCCCGATTGATCGGCCTTCCCTTTGGTTTCTTCGACGCTGTTTTCGTTTCTCAGTCACGCCTGTAGAAGGTTTGAAAGGCTTCAACGGGTCTTCCATCAGAGGGAGGCACCGCAGTGACCTTCGTAGAGGATTTAGAACCCTTTAGGTCTCTCCTGCAGAAGTATAAAAATAGTCATCATTTGAGTGAGATTAAGGAAACGTGTTATCGGTTAACCATTAGAGCCAGTTTGTGCTCGTTACTTAACTAAAAAACGATCTGATGAAGTTAAGTTAGAACCATGTTTTGCACAGGTTAGCAGTGGAATAAATCATTCATATTTTGCCGAACTTTTGATATTATTTTAAAATAAAATACTTTAAATTACACCTTTTGTCTCTAATATACAGGGTGATTTTTTTTTATTCGAGAATCATGAAACCTATTATAAAAAAGTTACCTTATATAACTGAAGAAAATTTCATTTTAAAATCGAATTACTATCAATATTTACTATTGTACATTTTCATTATTTATGAAAGTTTTCAGCCTAAAATGTTACTTTTGCTTAGAGGTTAATCAAAAAAAATCTCAAATTTTCAGTTTCCCGTGTACGTAACTAATGTTTTATAAGTTTAACAGTGATGTCGTGTCATGTATTTTGTTGAAGCTTCACAAACCTCTTTTTAAGGGTTAGTTCCTACAATAGGCATATCCCAAGCATGGTAATGTTTAATTGGATTTTACGACAAAGCGAAACCACTGAGGCAAATTATAGGAAACACACTAGTCTCTTTAGGTGAAGTGAATTCGTTAAGAGGAGTATCAGTAGCTTTTTTATTAAGATTTGACCCGGTGGTGGAGCATCAAATCTGCTGACGGCGTGAATTTATTCTGATCAGAATTCTTAAACCAAATTGTTTCTGTCCACCTGGTTGAATATGCGAATCCAACTGCAAAGCATTTTGTTGAGCGTTGGCTGAACAGGCTTGTTTGCTTATAAACTTGGAAAGTGAAGAGCTGACGGGGTTGGTACCGAGTGTATGTTTATTTACTTTTATTTATTTTAATCCCGAAATGGACTGTTCTTTGTCGTTCCTTTGTTGAGCAGCTTTTTCACAAGTAATTCGTACTGAATGCCTTTAATAATAGTCCTGAATTAATCTCAAAAGCATAGCACCAAAGAGTTTATTTTAAGATAACACTCATTTGAGTCGGTTTCGTACAACTTCATCTAAAGTATTAGTTTTAACATAGCTTTTTTACGTTGTTAGTGAGGCATTGATAGTGTATATTTTAGTTATACGTTCGCGTGGGAATTAAAGTTCCAAATGCCATTCCGGTTGGGGAAGCGGGGTTTTTACCCGATATTTGGGGTCATAGGCTAGATTAGTCGGTTGCCCAGGAGTTGGTTGTTCCGTTCGACATTCATTGAGTCGGGAGTATTGCATTGGTCACCAAAGCTCTGCAACTGGTTGAGACTGCATTTTTGTGGTTTTTAAGATATTAAATTTTTATTCAGTCTCTACAATCTCTATTTTATATATATATATATATATATATATATAATATATATATATATAATATATATATATATATACGGTAATCGAATATCTTGCACTGTTCTACTGAGAATATATTTGGTGAAGGTATTCTAGTAAAATTGACCCTTGCACATTTTTGCCTGAAGATAATCGGAATTAATTTGGAAATAAAATACATATTTCTTAATAATTGTGGCAGTTAATGAGAATAAAGGATCTGATCTAGTAATTTAGTTTTTTTTTCTCTCAGAAATCATTTTTAGCTCCGTTTTCAAAAGATTTTATTGATTAAATATTTGTAATGTAAAACTCGATTATATGTTTTGTGATAATTGTTCCGTCTTTCTTTGGCATTTAAAGGAAGGCCTTTCTTCCGATCTATACGAAATGGTTTATAAAAAGTCCTTTTTATTCCCAGTAAATGTATTTAAGTAAAACGAATAAAGAATAAAAAACTAACTTTTTGAACTAAGCTTATATTTTAAAATTATTTATGATTGTTATAGAGCGAGTGTAACGAGTCGTGGTTTGTATAACCTCGACATCAGTTGCCAAAACTAAGTCCAATTAAGTTAAAAGAATGAAGTGTAGATCAGTTTATAGATTCACATAAAAAATAAGTTTGTGGAAAAATTCATAAAAACTGAAACCAAGTCTTAAATTCGGATCGTGTTTTTGAAAAATATGTTCAAAATAGTTTAAATCGGTGCTGCGCAACAATGGCAGTAAATTTATAGGTGTGTGAAAAATGTTTTGAGATATATAGTTTATTTTGTTACTTTTCACTCTAATTCATGTTTATTTTTGTTGTGAAACGATTTTGAGTTTAAATAAAGCTTTCCATAAGTTAATTATGCCTAGTTTTAATTCCTAAGGCTCTGTTGCTTATATATATATATATATATATATATATATATATAGTGGACCTAGTTTTAACTGTTTAAGGTGATAATGATTTAATTGTATGCTAGTGATTAATTGAAGCAATGACTGATTGCTTATTAATGAAAGGCTATTTGAGTAGGTCCACTATACTATTGGAAGTGACAGGAAAGGCAGCGAGGTCACCAGCTTGGTTTACACCCAAGCAAATTAATATTAAGGTTATAAAAGACACCTTATGGGTTTTGTATTTTATTATGAAAATAAAGCCGTTATTTATTCACTGTGATATAACAAAGAATTGACAGTAATTAATTGATAATTTTACGTTATGCTTATGACATAGACTTAGATAATAAGATGAAATGTTAATAGCTTAATTGACACGTAATAAGTAATGTACTCATTAATGGTATGTAAATGGCATGCGGCATGGAACATTGAATGGGCCTAGTAAATGATATAAAGAATGCACGTGCGTTTGGTACATTGAATGGAAAACATGACACTAAGTAGGCTAAATGATTGCATGGATGCACAAGGAATAATTGATGTGGCCTAATAATAATGGATTGAAATGCTTGACAATGATTACACAAAATATCGTTTATATATAAGACCATTATGTGATGTTAAGTGATTACGCCAAGAGAATATTTAGTTAACACAGAAATATATGAATTGAACATAATAACGGATGATACGCGGAATTACGGTATTGAAATGACACTTGAATTGGAGAAAAGGCCTACTGCGTTCTTTCACGTGAGTCAGTTGGAACGCTTAATTACACACTTTGGGAGTATAGCCTACCGTTCGGCGGTAGGCTAATGTAGGCTTCACAAGAGTACTTAGAATAGGAGGTACTTATCTTAGGACGATGTAACCCTGTTGAAGGCGGGTTGAATACGAACCTATTAACGTAGATTCGAGTTGTCGTTGTCCGTTAAGCCTCTCGAGATGGATGTAGACTTCGTGGAGGCCTGAGGTGATGTTACTTCTCGAGGTGCAGGCTGGCCTTATGATCTTGCAGGCGTAGGCCTGTGGTGCTGAATATATATCGAGGAATGTGACGAAACTTGAAGGCAGGCCCGAAGCGATTCCGGTTGGGCCTCGAAGGATTGCTTCTGCAGGCGGTCTGTAGATCTTGATGATAAATTGTAGGCCTTGAATAAAATAGCAGGCCGCGCCCCCCGGCAAGGGGGCCGGAAGGCGGTTGGCGGACGTGTTGCTCACGTTCGATAATGTGAGTACGAGTGAGTGAGAGTAGAAGCTCGCTTTTATACGTAGTTCCTGTGACGTAGGACTTCGCGCCAAATCTTAAGACGCCTTCTCCGCGCGTCCTTTCGTTGATAAGGGCTTACGTTCGCGCCTTTTGGGAAGAAACAGACGTTCCCATTGTTTGACTTGCCCACGTGTGTTTTCCAAGTTCTTTGATGATAGCGTGGAAGCAAAGGATTTCTGTCTATTTCTTGTCGATCCGCTATATATATATATATATATATATATATATATTGGATGTGGCATCAGAAACATGAATTTTCCCATTGGATTTCAATGAAAATAATGGATACTTACTTTCTTCAAATTTTTAATTTGGAGAATGAGGGCAAGGTTATGCTTATACCCTATGTTTTATGGGTAAGGGAAGGACAAACTCTTTCGAATGTCTATCTGAGAAATTTTTTTTTCTTTGGAAATAGGGTGGGAGTTAGTTTATTATAAAAAAAAAAAGAAAAAAAAGTTGGCACAATTTATTTAGTGTATTCAACCCTCTAGCGCGCCTAAGAGGTAAATAAGGAAATAAATGTTAATTATTTTTATTTTTGTCATATATATATATATATATATATATATTATATATATATATTTGCGCTTGTTTTAAGTTTCAACAAGGGCAGGACATTCTATTTCTTTTAGCTTCTTTTACTTACTGTCTCACCTAGTTACCTTACCAAGAGGTTGACTTCCTTGGAAAGAAGAAAAGTATTACGGGGTAGTTGTAAAACCACTGTATACAGGAAAGTTCAAAGCCATCGGTTGTTGCCATATTTTTCTCTCAAAATTCTCGCTCTTTTTCTCAATTCGGGATCAGACTTATTTGGCAATTTAAAACCTTTAGTCTCGAAGTTGCGAGACCCAGAATTCCATATTTTGTAAGGTTTGATCGAAGTTTTGTATTGTTGAGTCACTTGTCAAAATACAATTTCTAATTTTTATTCTTGAGAATGGTTCAAGCTAGTCTTTCGACATTCCCACTTGCATTATAGTCAGCTTTTCTTGAACCAAGAACATTGTCCTCCTTTCAATTTAAATTTCCAAGCTGTAAGTAATGCTGTTGACACTCGACAAAACAAAAACTTTGTATCCTCATTTGTGAGGCTTTGTAGAATTATTTTGCATTTGCTCATCAACGCAAAAGCTCTCCTAGGCAATAATCAAAAGTTTTTCACGAATCCTGGCTGACTGCTCTAAGTTTATAAAATTTATCTAACTTCTTTGTATTGGGGGGCAAAATGTAGGTAGTTTTTTTTATTCTATACCGGCTCTTATACGAGATGTCGGTTACCTGCGTCACTCTCGTACTATTACACCAATACGATTTTGCATTTGGAAGATGAATGAATGACAAAAAATAGGCTTCCGTTAAATTTTTCAGTGTCCTCGCCCGTTACTCGTAAATGTCTATCACCATCTTTCTCAAGACCATAATTATATTTTCAAAACCAATGCCCGTAGCTCAGTGGGTAACTTTCCTTATAAGCAAAGTGAAGACACTGAGGTCAGAGATTCGACTCCCGATGGTGCCCGTAACAATAAGCCGGGAGTTAACGCAGTGGGCCGCATTACGTAGTTTCTGAACCTCCTGATTGATTATTATGCAAAATACTGGTATTAATTAGTTCTCGCGAAGAGTGAAGTCTTTTGGAGTATATCTTCTCCCATCTTTTGACAAATTATTTTTGGAGTTCTTGAATACCTTCATTCCCACCGTTATCTGAGGTCAGACGTTTATCCTCACTATCAGTGGGAATGGGTCTAAATTGCGGATGTGGTTTTGAATTATAGAACTCCGACGGATTCATTAAAAAAAAAAAACCTAATTGTATTACAGAAGAAACCTGCCAATAGATAAAAAGTTTTAAATTCAATAAACATAAAATAAATGAGTGAAAATGGGTACATACCTCCCAAGATGGTGGAACTGAGCATACTAACAGTGTTATGCTCAGACTCTGTCATCCTCTCTTATCACGAAATACACTGATGCTGTTTCAAAAATGAAACTATAATTATTCAAGAGAAAAATTCTATTATAAAAGTTATATCTTTGAAAACGCAGTTACATATATTTGTAGCGAGCCGCATTAGAAGGTTAATGGGAGTTCTGTTTTATCACCTAACGAAAGTACCTCTAGACTCTTAAGTAATAAAGGGTTTAAAAAAAAAAAAAAATTACCCACACACCAAAGCGACTGATTCAAGATCTACTTAGTGTGTTAACACTTGGGATTTTCAATTACAATTTTTCATACACAAGCGAGTTAAACAGCTGATAAGCTAATTTAGAAAATGGAAACATTCATGGAAAAAGGAGTGATGAATTTTAATGACCAACTTAAATATTTAGTGTTATATATAACATTGGATATTTGAGTTGGTCATTAAAATTCAATTTCCATTTTCTAAATATAGCTTATTAGCTGTTTAACTCGCTTAGATGTATGAACAAATTTGAGTGCCTTTAACAGACTAGGTATAGGTAGATTTTGCCGAAATAACGATGTCCTTGTTGTGGGAATTTCATTTGCTTTGTATTTGTGTTGAGATAGAAGAATAATTCTAACCCGCAATCTCTCATCTTCCCATGCAATGGAAAATTTTGAAAATTTTAGAGAAATGTTCCTGTAATAAAAATGTATGTCAGATTCAGAAATTCGTATTTTAGTTTATTTAGAGGCTTTTATACCAAATGAAGTGAGAAATCTTGAAAAAAAAAGCTACTTGCACGAAAATTCATCGCTGCCATTAATGATCGTGCGCAAATTCATTTCCATTCACCGCGAGATATTTCATCGTTATGAAGATTTGTCGCCGTTAAAATCTGCCAACAAAATACATCACCGTTGTTACAAAACCTCTTGACTACTTTCGGGAGTACTCGTGAATACTCTATTATTTACGAAGAATTAGGCGGAGTTCAAATTTTATTATCAGATTTAAATTTGCGAAACATTATTTTCGAAAACGGCCGTTTTGATCACTGCTCCGTCATATTGTTTTAAGGCAAATATTAATTAATTTTTGTAGTTTTACGTTAGGTGCGTAAGGTCAGGATATAGTTTTTAATTGAAGTAATTTTTTGTTAGCTTTGTTATAGATAGAAATTCTAGCGCTGAACGAGTACCAGAGTTTGATCCAGCCAAGACGTAAGGGGCTTACGGATTTCTTGAACTTGGAGGTGCGCCAATAAAACGGTCACGCCTAATGGTTGATAAGCGAGTACAACTCCAAGGAAAGGGGACGCCAAACGAGGGCTAAGGGGCATGCGGCTGCATCCCCCACGAGATCCGTCACTGGTTGAATCTTCGGTAGATGAATTTGCGTGCGCGGTGAATTTTCATGGAAACTGTAGCATTCTTTTTAAGATTTCTTCTTTGTGGGTTTTGAGATTTTCTGTCTTCTGTCGGTTGTTGAAAAATATTTTCTATTTCGAACCACGACAGATTCTGTAGTTTTCGTACCAGTAATAGTTTTCTTTTACAGAATTTTGCTCGAAAACGGTTTTTTTTTTTAAACTGTTTCTTGAGAAAGAATTGTGTAAGAATAAATTTTGTTGTGGGGATTACTTTAAATTTACGGTTTTTCATATTTACTCTTACTGTAGTATAGTTAATTTTACGTTGTGGATTCGGCCACTTTGGTCTGTGGGGGTGTTTGTCCATTATTTACAAATGCTTTGGGCCCTGTTTTAACTTTGAATCTAATTCTGCTTTTATCTTTATCGATTTGATTATCGCTGTTTTTTTAAATTTTAATAAATCTTGGTAAATAAGTTTTGCGGCCATGTGCATTTTTGGCAAACTCGAAAGCCACGCCCGTGACCTCGGATTGGGCGAAGTTTGATGACGTGGGAAATAGCTAACTAATATTGTACTACGACCTAATCTAGCGTGGGCCTAACCCGGACATAAGAATCACCCTGGTTGGGATCACGTGAAATAGGCATGACTTCGACCTTGTCAGAAATCTGGTGGCCGCAAAACTACATAGTAGCCAAATCTTCATACGAATTATTTACACTGTATAACATTATAATTAAGGTTTTCAGTCTCCTTATTTCATTTGACGAATATCTTTGTATAATGTTGATTTTATTCGTTTCAGAGAAACCAGAATAGATTTTTTAGGAAGGATTTGTAGTTTTCATTTAAGGAGTTTTTTTTCCCCCCCTTTTTAGTCTGCAAATGATTTCGTAAGTGGTTATGGGGACTTTCATCTTTAACATTAATATAATAATAATTTAATCTACCGCGTTCTATTAAAAGTTTTAACCATAACCGCACTACCCTTACACGAGTCCTGAAGGGTGATGGGGTTCATGATGTGTGACTAAGTATTTTCACTGAAAGAATAAAAATCGCACTCGCACACTTCATTGATCAGTGCCTGTATGGTAGAGAGACGCGAGGCACTCTTTGACACCTGCCTTTTTTTATTCTCTTTCTCACCTTTTATAGGATGAGGCGGAGGAAGATGCTTTGTATTACGGTGGATTCTATTTTAAGTCTCTTTAGAAGGCGCACCAACACGCTTTAGTCTCGCTATAAAAAGTTTTTTTTTAGTTGGTTAGTCTTTATAGCAATTTAGCCAAGGGCGACATGTTGAGTGGTAGTAAGTTCTTACGTAAGTTTTATTTTTATTTATATTCGCGAATATGTATTCATAATGGTATGTGGTGAGTAATTGTGTTCGTAAAGCCGAAAGGTCCCTTCACATTTTAATGGATTCTTAAAGGGAGAGAAAAAAAGCCCTCGTCTGTTTAAAATGCAGAATATTTGTGGTTTGGGATTTCAGTTTTTTTTTCATTCATAACGACTTAATCGTAATTTTAAGAAAGTTTGAACAGGATCTGACTCCCGTTAAGACCATAAAGCTTGATTTTGAGTACAGTGTACTTATTTTCTTCATTAAAATAATAATAATAATGATGTCCTTCGAACACTTTGTAACCTAAATTATGATTAGTTTGTATACAGCTGAATAAATTAAAGAGCTCGCTTACTGCCTAATAGCTTCCTTCGATTAACAGTGTTACTTTTTACGACCAGAATACCTTTTTATCACTGTATTTGTAAATCTTTCCTAGAAGTAACAACAGTATTTCAACCAAGTTTTGTTAACATTTCATTCATGTGTGAAAAGTATGTATATATATATATATATATATATATATATATATATATTAAAAAATCGCTTAACATTTCTGATATAGAACAGTACCAAAAGTATTAAGTGACTTTTGGATTACCCTGTATATTGGCTAGTATAATGGTGATTTTACAAGACAAAGTTTATCCAACAAAATTTCTTTCTATTTGTAGGATGAGATCGTGGAAATGGCTCTTAGAGACATGGGATTTGTATAAAACTCAGTTATGATTAAAACATTCGACATTCGTATTAAAATCCTTGGATTTCTGTATTTCGAAAATGCATTTTACTCGAAATTAATAAAAGTTACCCCAAAACTAATTCTCATAAAAAGGTGTCACAATTTATTATGTAAGAATTAATTTTGATATTATATTAGGACAAAGTTATATTTGAAGCACCAAATAAAGTGAGTGGACTCCAAATAAATACTCTAATTATGGTACATTAATCACACACACACACACACACACACACACACACACACACACACACGTGTATATATGCTACTGTTACTGCAGTTTAAAATTAATTTTTTTCTTATTTTTGCTCGTTTCTTGCTTAGGTAAAGTAAACTTCTCAGGAGTTTTCAGTCGCTTACGAATAAACATTACAAACATTTCATTCCATTTTTAAGACTAAATAGTCCATTCCTACAGTGAAAATGCAAATATATTGCTTGTTATTTTTCAATTTTATATTCATTTATATATCGTTTACGGTAATGTTGAGGGCTTAGTTTTATCTTTGACTTTGGTGGAAATTATTTACCATTTTTATAACTCAATTTAAAAGTTGCTCTTTCCAGTGAAAAAGAAAATGTGATGTACAGTTGCAAATCTGTTGTTTTAAAAGTCAATTCACACGAGTTGGAAAACTGTCGTCAAGTCATCGTTCGAGATATTTCGGAGAGATTGAAACATCTCAAACTCTGATTCTGAACACTAACTGGTATGGCAGGACTGGGTTCACGCTCTGATTGCTCACTCGAGATAATGTGATTGATGTAGCGAAAAAATATTCAATTTTATATCTTCTTAAGAAAATGCTTCAAAATAATCAAATGCTGAACATAAACATGAAAAAGAATAGATAGTCAACTCTGTAAATGCAGTACTTTTGAGTACATGCAACATGGCAGCAAACTTTTCCGACACTTCTCCAGATTACGAACTGTCGTCTCGGTTTGGCATGATTATTTTATTTCCCATGGTTCAGACTTAACCTTAAATTAGGTGTCTTATTAATGTTACCCTAAAAGCCCACAACTGCTACATTTGAAGTTAGTCTAGGGCCGAACAATCACAGCTCGGATAAGCCTAGCCAAGATAGGGCCTAAGTTTCTTATAATTAGGGAAGTCCGGTATTGACCAAGGCTTATGAAATTATATCAAAATTTTTATAACAAGATCTAGCTTAGGCCAAGGGTCGGGAACCTAAGACGACCCATTCTTGTGACTTTTAAATTATTAGAAACATATGTAAATTATTTGACAAAGTTGAAAAAAAATATATGAAAAGAAACATGAATAATACGATACAGTATGTTTGTTTCAAATATTAATATTATCACTAATGCAAGAGAAATAAGTTCCTCCTATTAATTTAATTATGTATTTACCACGAATGTGGCTCTGAAACTGTTAAAGGGTTCCCTACCCCTGACCTAAGCCTAGCAAGGATTTCTAGTCCCGGGCCTAACCCATAATGAAGCTTGGGGTCTCTAAGCCTATGTTGTATATATACGATGCAAGTCTTAATCAGCAGCGAACATCCCATCTCACTTATCCGTTTACAAATAGATAATAAAATATATTTCCCAAAGTTTATGTACTAATATACGCACAAGACAGAAAATGTACAAATTAAAAATTTACACTGAAATAAAAAAAAAAGCAATTTAATTTCCCATGAAAAATTTCAAATTTTCTGCTGCAACAATTTTTTCCCATAGGCTTTCTTTTTTTTTTTCTGCACCCGCTGTTGCTTGTATTGGTGTGGCAGCCTATCGATTAACCAGGTTACCCTGTGGATTAGGCTGATGTCCTTTTCCAGGGAAGTAGGTGGTGAAATGTAAGCTGTTCACTTATTTTAATTAGAAAAAAATTATAAATAGTAAACTTATAGAATAAAATAATTAATAATAATCACACACAAGCGCAGTTAGACCTAGGTTAGGCTTATAGTGGAAGTGCTTTTGTGACGTCAGACACGTTCGTCCTGCCGTACTCTTCTAATATAGGGCTCTAGTCCACGCCCGTGTGAATCGGCCTTGAAATATGATCTTAGTCTAATATAATTTATCAAGCCTCCTTATCTCATTCATGAGCTGTCACATTAAAATGAATATACGATGCTCTACAACATGCTGTTACTACAGAAGAGCGCCGATTATCCGGAGTAATAGGGACCAACTTTCCAAGGGTGATCTGGATAATTGGATGTTGTTAAAAAAAAAAAATCGTATGTTGTAATACCGTTAAGGTAGGTACATGTAGTACATGTCTCTTGGACATATATTTTACAGTATTAATACAGTAGTCAACAAAATTACATACACAAAATGTAATGTAATAAAATGTTGAAGTTCCAACACCATATTTCTCTGCTAACTTTTTACAAGTTTCACCTTTCTTTAACTTGTTCACAATGTCCACTTTGTCATTCAGCGAAAGAACTTCTCTCTTGCGTTTGGTAGACATTTTTACCCCAACAAAGAAAAATGATTTAAAAAAATAACGCACGATTTTAATTTTTAAGGAAACACGAAGTACTGCCGTACTCAATACAATTTTATTTTTCAAAATTTGATCTGGATAATAGGCGCTCTACTGTATTTAGAATTACCTTACTCTACACAACTTTTATTTCTTGTAAAATAATGAAGTTATTATTTTTTGCTTTAATTTACAATTGTACTAAGCCGAAATAGTTACAAATCCTGGGTGTAAACCGAAATTAGCAGCCATTCCAGACCGACATCTACCCACTGAACGAAACGCATAGTGTTTCATCATCATAAATGGGGTTTGTATTTTGTATAGTTCACTTCAAAGGGCACTGCGAGTTAATTTTTGGATGAACGTTTATCAATGAAATGAACTTTTATGATAAGACTTGGTAAATTATATTAGACTATGCTTATAACACATTAAAGTCACATATATTCTTAGGGTTCTATATTTTACATACCTAATGATTGTCAGTTGTTCTGGCACAACGGTTGGTGCTCAGTCAAATTTAAATTTGTTCATATGATAAGAAAAGTGTGGTTTTATTTAGTGCTGTGAATTATCAGTTATTATTATTATATGTTACCAGGTTGTTGTACCTAAACACCATTCCAAGTAAGGATTAGTCCTTGTATTGGGGGAAATTAGAGGCCTTCCTCACTCCATCCCTGGTCATAATAGATTATTAGTAATGCTTTAAGCAGGTTCGTGAGTGTAATGTTAAGTTATTTTGTAGTAAAATTGTGACATGAATTGTGATTTTGAAACTACGAGAATGCCGTACAAGAATATTTACCGAATTAACCCGATAAATTGGCTTGTCTTTTGTAGTCCATGTGCAAAATGGTGATTTTAAAGGGCATTCTTTATTATTATATGAATGAAATAAAACTTTATTAGTTTCCTTGTTTATTTCGTGTATCCTTGTACGTGAAAATTATTTTCTTTCGTAAATTATATTAGTATCGTATCTTGTCTATAATTGATTCCGAGGATAAACAAAATATATTTGAGCATTCATTTATAACAGCTCGAAGATTGTAGACTCAGAGTGCCATTCACCCTGTCAGTGATTGTAGACTGAGTGCCATTCACCCTGTCAGTAATTGAATTTCTGGCTCAGAATATATGAATGGATGCATGGTTGGATCGGTAGATGTAGTGTCGTGTAAGGAAGGGATTTTCACTTAAGAGAAAAACGGTTGGCTGAATTAAGAGGCTTGCTTGCCGATAACCGAGGAAAGAAAACTGGCAGGCACTACTAACTGCCACCCGGTGATAGGTCCTATCATATATTGGTTAGTTGATCGGTTTAACATTCTTCGTCTAACCTATGTCATACTGTGATATACTCAAAGCCAGAAAGCAAATTTTCTTTTTGAACAAAAACTATGAAATATTTCTGCCAAAAGTCGGTTTCCAATCGTATTTTGAAGTTCCTCACAAAAAGTATGCTGTACTACCAAGACACGATATCACTTCACAAATAGGTTTTATTTTAGTGCTAAAAGTTAATTCGAGATAAACATTCATGAAGTATTGAAATATTTGTGAACATCTAAAAATGGAATGACCAAATATGAATTTTTAAATTACGTTAAGACGATGGCAAATTTTAATTCAATCTTGAGTGAACACTTTTTATTTCTCATTTTCAGGAGGAAACGCCTCAGAATTTGTTTGAGGACCATGGCCTAGGCTAACCTAAGGTTACGAGTACTCAAAACTTGGGCGCTGGAAAAGGAGAGTGAGTTATCTGCAATGTAGATGGACCACTTTAACTTTCCAACGTCCAGTCTCTAAAGGCTAGTTACGAACTGTACCTCTTTTTTCCTCGGTCTTATCCGTCCCGATTCTGTAGCGAGCTCTCTCCCCGAATAATATACCACTTTTGTTCCACCATTCTTCATATAATCCTGTACAATAGGTTTTGAGAACTTAGTAAACTGCCCTCGTTTATTAACCATTTATATATAGACAGTGTACTGCCTTTCACAAGAAAATCAAATGAAACTGAACACGCAGTAGAGTGGCTCAATGAAACCAGTGATTTGCACAATTTCCTTGTGGAATGCAGTATAAAAAGAAGACTCATTGTAATCTGCCTTTGATCTGCAACTTTCCTTTTTATTCTGAATTAATTCCAATTTAAATTTCAAAGTCTTTCAGTAGATTTTGTTATTCTTACGAAAGAAATGCACAGCCTGTGACGAAAATACAAAACCCATTTAACTCTTGACGCCACAAGTTCATAATAATGAAAACATGATAAACTTCAAGAACGTCATTGTTTTAGAATAGAATTTACTGTGTCGATACTTCACAATGAAAGTCTCGACATTGTTGTACCGTAACGAGAAAGCTATTGAGAAAAGAAGTTCCAGATGTAAAGTTTTCTAAGTCAAGCGTAAAGAGATGCTTGAATTGATTCCCATTTTAAGCTGTGAAAATAGTCAAGAATATAAGGAAATGTCTGAATTATTGATTCCGTCCATGTAACTTAACTTTTAAGGTAATGAGTAAAAATTTTAAAGAATTAAGAATAAACAAGTTTTTGAATATTTTTAAAACCTGTTTTAACACTTCACTGAAAGGAAAAGTGTCTGATTTTCAGATTTTTCACTTTCTAGAACACTGAAATAAATTAGAATAATTTCTATGGTGATATTCTAAAAACATGCAAGTGGTAAAACCACAGTTTTACAGGCGAACGTGGAAATGACTGATGTCTGATAATTATATGAGCGTTTGAAACTTAATTTTTACGATGAAAAAGAAACACGAGTGGAATCTGTTTTGTACGATTGTACCAACACGAATTAAATCGGGACTTGGGAGGTTTTGGAATATCATTAATACTTTAATATATAAACACTAACTAGTTCATTCGAGCTTAGATTTGTTTTGAAAGCTGGAATTAAAACTTTTTATTTAATTTGTGCTCGTGTTGTGGTATTATCTACAAGGTATGACATTATGTGTATATATATATATATATATTATATATATATATATATATATATATTAGTGTTGAACGCGCGAAACTAATAAATGATACACACAAGGAAAAGTGAAAAGCAATTCCAAGGCCTTTGGTGTATTAAATACACGAGTCCTTGGAATATCCATTTTTCCTTGTGGCTATATATATATATATATATATTATACACACATACACACACACTATTATATCACACTAATGTAATGTAGAAAGCTAGAGGCCTTATTAATTTTACCCAAATCAAAATGTGTTCAGTAGTAGTTGTACGACGACTCGTATTTTGTAACAGTAGTGAACAACTTGCATATCCTCGAATAGTGTACCTATATCTGGTCAGACCACACTTGTACAGAATTTCATACACGTTTGTTACATCGAGAAAAGCCATTCCATAATTAAATATACAAATTAACGTCGCCATCAGAATTTTGAGGTTCGCGTTTAGCCAGTTGCATTATCTGTGGGTTTGCATTTTAGATCCAAAATGGTTGCGCACCCGTAATATTACGGCCTATCACTTCTGACCATTTCTACGCAGCCCCCCTATATACTCGGGTTTAAACTTTAAACTGAGATATCTCTCTGCATAGCCCGTTTTTTTGGCTCGACTCGTAACTGGGCACTCGCGCAGTTGTTCTTTTTTCAGCATAATTAACCCTTTAACGCCGAACTTTTTTGTAGGGTTAAATTTAAATGCCTGTATTTCAAAAGTTAACTAGAGGCAACATGTGACCGTAAAGGGTTAATCCCATTTTTATATGAGGTCGCTGTTTCAGGTGAGTCGCCTCCATCATGGTCTGTCGTACACCATATCATCCTCCAAATTCTTATCCCCTAAGTCCGCTCTAACGCAATCCTTCCATCTCTTCTTCGTCCACCCGGCAACTCCATCACTCTACGTCCGACATAATCTTCATCTTTGATGCCTCTGCCACCTTCACAGTTCCTCTAATATACTCATTCCTGATTCTATCTCCTTCCTTTCGTCACACCGCACATCCATCGCAACATCCTCATCTCTGCTACAGCCATTTTGTTCTCATTTGTCTTCATAGGTAATGCCTCCGTTCCGTCTCACCACAGTTTTATATACCTTTCTATCGCACAAGACACCCGACATTTCTCTCCAATTCTTCCACCCAGCTTGCACTCTTATTAATTTCTTTCTCCACATCTTCCTCATCCATTAACGAGCCCAAGTACTTAAATCGGTTTACTCTCAATCACTTTTCCATTCATTACCATCTCATCTTCCTGATCCTCATGTAATCCACACCGTAAGTATTCAGTCTTCCTTCTGCTTATTTTCATCCCTCTATCTTCCAACGCTCCTCTCCAACTCTCTAACTTCTGTTCCATCTCCTTTGTCTCGGCACACAATGCTATATCGTCTGCGTAAAGCATACTCCATGGCGCTCTCTCTCACTCCCTCTGTCAGCACTTCCATCACTATGTTAGAGAGAAACGGGCTAAGCGCAGATCCTTGATGCAACTGTCAGTCTTTCCCAGACAGCTCCAAACCGTCGCATGTACATCTCTATACATTTCCTGTATCAGTCCGACATATTTTTCCGGTACCATCTTCTGTTTAAGGCTTCTCCACACCACCTGTCTTGGGACCCTGTCGTAAGCGTTCTTTAAATCTATAAATACCATATGCATCGGTCTCTGTCCCTCCCTGTACCTCTCAATCACCTGGCGTAAGGCAAATACTGCATCCATGGTTCCCCTACCCGGCATGAATCCAAACTGCTCCTCCTGCTATGTCAACTTCATCTTTCAATCTTCCGTCCACGATCCGCTCCCATATCTTCATGGTGTGTGACATGAGCTTAATCCCTCTATAGTTATTACAGTCCTGCACATCCCCCTTCTCCTTATAGATTGGCACCACAACACTGCTACGCCACTCATCGGGAATCATCATCTGTTCAGCCAGCTTCTCCATCAGATCCTTTAGTAAATACCTTCCTCTCCTAATGCCTTCCGTGCCTCTGCGGGTATCTTATCTGGTTCAGCTGCCTTACCATTCTTCATCTTCGCCAACTCCCTCACCACTTCACTCTTCTCGTCATCCCTTCATTTGGTTGCCCGTCCTCCCATAATATCCTGTCATTCTCTTCATTCAGCAGCCACTCGAAATATTCCCTCCATCTAGTTTGTATGTCTTCTTCCTTTCTTATCACTGTTCCATCCGCTCTTTTGATCTGTTTCACTTTATTGATATTCTTTGTTGCTTTATTTCGCGTTTTGGCCAATCTATATATTTTCTTTTGTCCCTCGCGTTTCCAATTCCTCATACATATCTTGGTATGCCTCGGCCCTTGCTTGGGCTACTGCTCTCTTCGCTTGCTTATTCCTCTCTCTCTACACTTCCCTATTGTCATCCTGCTGCGTTTCCTCCCACAGCTTCTTTGCTGCTTTCTTTCTTTGTAAGTTCTCCTGTACATCCTCACTCCACCACCAGTTTTGCTTATTTTCCCATATCTTGCCAGATGTTTCTCCCAGTATTTCCTTGCCCCACTTTCTAATTACATTAGCATTAAACCTGCTTTTACAGTCTTCCTCCTTTTAGCTTGGACCATTTTATTTTCTTAATTCCTTTCGTACGTGCTTTGTCACCCCTTTGAGCTTCACATCCATGCAAAGAATACGATGCTGCGTTGACACATGATCCCCTGTTATGACTTTGCAGTTCTTCACTTCCCGCAATTGTGTGCCCGTCTGTACAACATATAATCAATCTGAGATACCCCCCCCCCCCCCCACTCTTATATGTAATGAGATGCTCTACCCTCTTATTAAAGGTGTTCACCACTGCCATATCGAACGAAGCCGCGAAATCTCTTATCCTTTCTTCTTCCGCGTTTCTCTCTCCAAATCCTTGACTTCTATGTACTCTCTCAATTACCTCATTATTCCTACCCACATGCCCGTTAAGGTCGCCACCAACAATCACACGCTCATTTTCTTCTAGAGCCCGCAATTCCCCATCCAGTAATCTCCAAAAAGCATCCTTCTCATCTGTGCACTGTGTGCAGCCCACCTGTGGTGCATATGCGCTGATGATATTGAATACATACTCCCCATGATTCAACCTCACACTCATTACTCTATCCCCTCTGCGGTTTACTTCCACCACCTCATCCTTCATTTCCTTCGACAATATTAATGGGATAAAATAGATATTGAGGTCTCACTGGTCTAAAAAAATTTCAAAATATTTTGTATGAAATTATTTGCATGTTATGAGTGTGTGAAGCAACTAGATATTGGTAGACTTTGATGTAACACCGTCATTAAGAATTAGCTAAACATGTTTGATATTTTATACTTTAAAGTAGGCAGTTATTATTACCACGGGTTTCCATTGAATATCAGAAGTAAATCTAAGGTAAGTTTATCAAAATTATTAACTTTTAGGCCTGTTAAACATTGTTATGCAAGTAGTAATTCTATTTACTGAAGAGATGAGAAATGTTAAAAATGTTGCAATAATAAACCCTTTTATTCGTAATGGAAGTATTATTTATATTCCATTCATAAGGTGTAGGTGGATAAAAGTTCAGCCAGCGATGTAACTCTTGTTACGAACTACTTCAACAAAAGGGTTACTTCATGGTCACGTTGCAACATCGTTTCCAGTAAGAGCAAGGTGATGTAGCGACGCTCAGATGGTCTAGATCCCAGTTTGTAGGTTCCCTCTGTCACAGCCTTTTCCGTTAAAAATAAAAAAAAAAGGAAACAAACCTTATTGCCCTCCCCACCCCCACCCCACCAAATAATAATAATAAATTCATATGTGGTGGAAGACTTGTGTGATTAACATTCTCAAAAGCCAAGTACATCATTTCCAGGCCTATAATTCTTGAACATGCATCATATTGGTAACATTGTACAGGGGTCGGCAACATTTTTCTGTTGAGCGCCACTTAGCAATATTCAAACTTTAAGACCGTCCGCGCGTGCCACCAGTTTTTTTCAAATGTAGGTTACAGTATTATAAATTTATAATGTGTGAAGTATGATTACTTTAGTGTTAACAGTAAGTTGTTAAATTCATTTCATCCGTTGCGTATAGGAAGTGATTTTTATACGAATGTTAGCCAGAATGAGATGCGGCATAAATTCAGTGATGACTTTTTTTTTTGTAATATACTGTACTTTTTGTATTATTTTTTCTGTGAATTAGGGGGCCACATAAAATCTCTACTTGCTTTGGGTTGCCGGCCCCTGCTATACTATTGTCATCTTCGAAAATCGGCGAAGAAAACATTTATTAGACGAACGCATTTTGCATACTCTGGACTGAGCATCTTTTAAAATCTGAGAAAGTTCTTGTTCATTTGGTGGTTTCAATTTTTGTGTGTGGATTCTATTTAAGCGCACTATCTTTTAAGTAACTGCAGATAAAAGTTGCAAGGTTTAAATCTAGTGATGTTGGTAACTATGATATTACCTTTTCACAAACTGCAAGCAAGGGCATAGGGACGGGGGTGGGTGGCGGAAGGGCATTGGCCAACCCACTTTTTAAAGTGGGTAGGCCAACAATGGAAACTGGCCCACCCACTTTTCAGCTCTAAAATGAAATTCAGTTCGACTTAAAATAATGTAGTTAATTAAACTTTTAACGCCGAACTTTTTTTTGTAGGGTTAAGTCTAAATGCGTGTATTCGAAAAGTTAACTAGAGGCAACATGTGACGGTAAAGCAGCGTTTCTTAACCTTTTTCGACATCAGCACCCCCTCTAGTTAGGTCTAGGCAGTCCAGCACCCCCTTCACCTGGTTAGTAGCAAAAAGCACCACGCAAATGCAAAACGAATAAGAATATGAGTACAATTTATAGTTGACCAATAGTATTTTGAATAAAAAGATATCAAGTTAAAGCAGTGAACATACATTTAAAAGCAGCACATTTAGAGTAAAAAATAAACGAGGAAAATTTTAAAATGATATTAAGACAAGATACAAAGAATTATATTTACAAATTTAAACCTAAATACTTTCTTGAATATAACCATATAATAAAATACTTGTTCTTGAATATAACAATAGATCAAGCTGCCAAAAGAAATGTTAAGAATAACAATCAAGGAGAATTACTTACCCCCTAATCTTGGGGTCAAAATCATGCAAAAAAAAAAGTAAATTTCTTGTGACAGAGTCAACGTCTTCCTTCTTAATATTAATGGTGATAATGTAAACGTGCAATAAATCTTTCGTAATTAAATATATATTCAAATTCTCATACAATAATATCTGTTAATAAAATAGAAAAGATTAGGAGTTTGGTTAACGGACCTAACGTATCCATACTGCATGACAGAAGCCCTTTCCATCATCCCCTAAAATCGATTTCAGGACCCCCTGGGGGTGCTAGCACTCCAGGTTAAGAAACGCTGCGGTAAAGGGTTAATTATTGTATAACTCATATTATGGTAATAGTAAGTTATGATTGAATATATGGTGCAGCATATACTGTACTAGCTGAGGTACCCGGCTTTGCCCGGGATAAATTTCACATTGCTGTTGCATGTCGTTCACAGTCAGCTTCAAGGCGTGATTGTCTTTCTTGTGAGCTTTCCTGCTTCCGGGCTTCTTTATTTTTTCTGGCTGCTGATGTAGATCTGTCCAAACTTGCCCGTTTCCTTGGTGGCATGGTAAAGTTGTTGGGATTTTCAAAAACTGCAAAAAAACATTGCCACATTAACTTCCTGTAACTATTCGCACAGACAGACAGGCTGACCGACTCTGTGTTGACATTCTTCATCCCATAAGAGGTTCCCGTGTCAAATTTGGTAGCTCTAGGTCAAACGGTTTGCGCTTGCATAAAGGACAGACAGACAGACAGGCGAAAATATATAATAGATAAGGCAATTTAGCACGATTTTCAACAAATTTTGCTAAACTTCTACAGATAGTCGATCTGTATCACCTAGCAACATTGGACACTTTTTTTTTCTCAATATGCCTATTCCCTATGACTTACCAGAGCATAAATAAGTACCATATTCGGAAACATTTCATGGTCTGTTCATATTCCATTCTGTGGTACATTCGTAAGTTACTCCTGGCCTACCCTTTTTAAATGTGTTCCTACGCTCCTGACTGCAAGAAACCCATTAGATACGACTCTTCTGTCGAAAGTATCATGTTGGAAGTAAAATACCTCATTACTAGTGTGAGGTCTGGTTAGGCTGTGCAGCTCCTAATGCAAAAAGGTTGTAATATCGTAGTATTGTACAAATTTAATTTTTTTTATTTCGGTTAATAAAAAAAATACAAACCTTTTAAAAGTGATATAAAAGTTGTATAAATAGATAAATAAATCTGTTGCATATAGTCATGTAAAATTATTGGAATAGTCTTATGAGTATACTGTGTATAGGGAGAACATTTGGTGTTTCTGTGACAGTTCATTGAAGAATAAAAAATATGGTACCATAGTTGATCAATAGTTTATATTTCTTTGCTTGCAAGATCACACTGCCTAAATTTAATACTATTTTCAGTTATATTGAGACTTGAGAGTAACTAGGTAGGTAAATAAAACTTTAATGAGGAACATTTAATTTGAAATTAAGTAGTCACTTTACCTATATTAACTTGGGGTCCGATAGGCCTTAACACTGTATGATGTAGGTATAATAGGCTGTCTATATTACTATAGACAGCCTATGCATATGTTTTCGGTGAAAATAATCACTTGGATTTCTGATTCACTAGCGTCATTATTCATCACAATCATTAATGACAGCGACATTGCTGAAGATGAAATCATCATCATCTATATTTAATGTTTGTGATTGTGAATGATGATCTGATTCAGAAGAAGTATGTAGTTGTTCCTGATTCATCATCATCAGTCGCTTCAATCGTTTCATTTGCTCTATGACTATCTATATCTTTTGGTGAATTCATCAGTTTTAGATTACCAGCTTCATCGTCACTTTATTTATTTTGTTTGAGTGAACCAAACCATAAGTGGTAACATTTCTCTGTTGCACCAGTGGTTGGTGGCATGTTTTGAATGTTTATGGTCAATTTTCTTAACTTGGAACCAAAGCAACTTCCCTTCCACCAGACCACTGCTTTCAGTTTTAGTGCTGATTTTGCCACGTTTTCCATAGAAGCCTTCTTTCGATCGATATTCTGCAAGCTCAGATAAAATGCCTAACTTATTGGAATCGTCTGAAGAGTTAATCAAGTTGTCAGTAAATTCAGTCTTAAGTATTTGCTCATCTCTAGATATCCATTCACCATTGCACTTTGGATCCAGGATATTGGCTGCCAAATGAGTGCGGTTGTTTTCAAACCCTTTGTCTTTTTCTCTTCCTGTTTATTCAAGGATTCATTGGTAATATTTTCTTAAAGTGGTCATCCAATTCCTTGAAGGCTTCCGCAATTATATCAATTCTTGGATTATCAGACTCAAGGACAGTTATCCATTTCACAATTGGAGAAAGTAAGTTTCTGTACCCTTACCCAAAAAAAGTGCATCATCCAGAAATTATGCTGCAGCAGCTTCTCGTACAGCTAAGGCTTTGAGAGTATTTTTTGTGTGTAACAAACTTTTCAAACGAAGAAGAATTGATTCCCATCGAGTTTTTATTGGAAGTTTAAGCGAAAGCGATACACAGGAGGTGGTGGTGGTGGTGGTGGTTTCTTTTGGTTTTTATTAAACAATGACTGAAAAATGGGGGAATTATTAATTTCTTTCACGATAGAGTTTATATCATTGTCACGGATTTCAGTTTAAGTACGTCTCCAATAAGCAAGTTCAGAGTATGGGCTGCGCAAATGTAGACAGCGATTCTCTTTAAGAATGTTTCTTGCTTCGATCATTGCTGTTGCATTTTCAGTTACAATGGCATAAAATTTATGTGGACTTTTCAAAATTTCCTATATTTTCGCAGCCTAAATCATTTGTTGTTATAGGAAACAGGATGTGGTGGTGTGAATATTAAATTAATAATAGCTTCATCCCTACAATATAAAAATAAATTAGGTTTATTAGTTATAGAAATTTTAATGTAAAAATTAAAAATCTAAATATGTTACTAAGAACTTAATAATTATGATTTTTGTAATCTTTGCCTCTCATTCACAATTGCATTATAAAATTTGTTTTCTGAGATTGACACACCAACCTGCGATTGCTCCAACCACTACACTACAAGAACCATACCCTGTTCAATTTTGGTATTAACTACAGCTTGCACACTATCATATTCAGCATACAGGTCTTTTTGACATACTGTATCGTGATGGTATTGTGTATGAACAGTATTAAGTGTGAAAACGAAAGAAATTTAGTTCATGCATACACTGATATATCATTGTTACAACAACTCCGGTACAAAATGAAATAGAATAAATTACGACATTAGGCTATGAACCTATGCTTTGTAGATAATTCATCTGCGTTTTCTGCTCTGACTATTGCATCAAAATTACTGTTGATATTCTGTTTCCATGATAAAGAAACTCCTGATAGCCCTGACCCTGAGACATTACCATCACTAGGTGTTGGAGAAATCAAAGCCAAATCAGTTGGGGTGGGGGGTGGGGGGGTTCACTGCTTATACGAGGTTATAAGAACCTTTGTCTCATTCTCAACTCTCATAATTTGTTCGAGTAGATTGTTTAACCCTCGTCGCAGCATCTAAGGTCATATGACAGAGAAGACCTACAGCTTTACATGGGATCCAAACCTCGTGTCCCTACATCATTTGGACGCAGGGAACGGTCCCCCATCCACCTACTACACAGACCCAATGCCGCTTAACTTCTCCTATTGCGGGAAATGGAAAAAAAAAACGTAGCTCAATTCTTATTTCACTTTCTATTGCATTTGTATGCGACTAGAACCTTTAAGGAGAAAAAAAATATTTTTTCTTAAAAAGATTGAACTATGTAAATATTACAGGCTCACAGCTTTTAATTACTCAATAAACTTAAAACTGAAGTGAAATTTCAGAATACATGATAGCATTGAGCAATTCAAAAGCAAATCATCTACATACAGCTTGTACAGTATCTATCTTAATCCATAATAGACAGGCTTAGAACATTACATACCGAGAGTAATGGTGGTAGTAGTACTTAAAGGGACTGAACACAATGTGGCTAGTGACTGACGCATTAGCACCCGGACTAAGAGAAAATTTATCCTTTACAAACCTACAGCACTTCACACATTTCCCTACGCGACTTCACATCCTTGGAACGTTTTTAACATATTCATTGCTACAATATTTACGTGTGTATATCGTTCTTCCCACTCCAAATTTTATACTACTACTACTCAAACATTAATCTTTGGCTTAGTAATTTTTTCCCATGTTTTATGTCTTAAAGAAATAGAATTAGTTTTGAGAATTTTCTTCACAAAAATTTTTACTAGAAAATAATCTTAAAAATATCAATAATAATCTCGCATCACATCCTAATTGCATATATAACCACGTATATGATGGTTTTAACTATCTACTGCAAGAAAAATAAAGTTCAAAGAATTAGCATGCTAGGTTTTGGTGGTGGAGGGTGTGATCTAATTTAACTATCCTTATTTCACTATTTAAGACGAGGTTTCTACCCATTTACCCACCCGTAATTCCTTTTCATTATACAGGGTCCCGTAAGTCTGGACCCATAGGGAAAAATAATAAAATTACAAAATAGTCAAAAAATTTATTACATAATCTGTTCAAAGTGTCCGCCGTTGTGTCGCACACATAGTTGAAGACGCAATCTTCACTGCGACAGCACTTTCTGAATCACAGTCGCAGAAATTTTTTGACACGCCTCCACAATGCGTGCTTTAAGGTGGAAAATGCTCTGAAGTTTGACCTCGTACACTTTGGCTTTCAAGTGGCCCCACAAATAAAAATCATAAAAAAAATAATAATAATAATATAATAAAAAAATATATTATAAATCCCTATGGGTCCAGACTTAAGGGACACCCTGTACAATCATCTGACATGAGGTAGAACAAAGGGATTATATAAACAATGGGAGACGTTGTGTGCTAGATACAATCCCCCCCCCCCCCGAGACTCGTTCCATTCGAAGTCCTAGTTTAATTGCAGGATGGGTACCTTCAGGTTAACATATAAACTGCGATATTTATAAATAGAGTTGTACGGAAATACTGTGTTTCAAGGATGGCAGAATCATAGAAAAATAGTTATGTAAAAAATCACGGTACAACTTGAATAGGATCTTCACTGCAATAGCCTTTGGTAATTTAACATCTATTTTCTGTAGATATTAACCCTTCCACTACGGGCATAGCTTTGAAGCGAATTATATGAACTCGGATTATAATACATATATCCCCTCATTTTCAACACCAGAGGGTGGAAAGAGAGGGATATACCTTTGGTTTATAAACTACATCCAAAGTTCACAAAAGATTAGGAGTTGGTTTATTTACCACACTCGGACGTGTTTATATAGCAAACCCGGAGTGAAAGGGTTAAAACATTTCGTGTGAATGCGCATAATTTACAGTACAGACAATTCGCGGATCGTGGCGCTCCGAATGGTCGCACATCCGCAACTTCCATATTATCGCGCTCTCATTTTCCCGCCTCTGAGTAGGTTTCAGTTAAAGTTTGCGAGGAATTAAATTAATTTACTGTTAAGTTTGTGTTGAGCATTTCATCATTATTTCATTTCTTGGTCATGACATTCAATAATTAAATCCAGCTGGAAAAGACAGAGTAACGTAACTTTATAAGGCAATATCTTTTCAGTCAAAGATGAGCCAAACCATATTTTACTAAACTTGCATTACATACAATCTCGCCCACAATTATATGTGTGTCAAGTCTTAAGGTAAGTACACTGTAGAGTACTTTATATTATAATGTACCTCCGCATCATCGCACTTTTCGTTTCGTCATACACCCCCATTAGTGCGACGATTCGCGAGTTGTCTGTAGATCTAATGTTGAAACCAACATTATTTTATACTGAACAAGGAATGAATGACTATTTAATATAAATATTCTTGAATACAAGCACAGGCTCAACCTTATTGGAAATTGTATAAAAATATAAAATTTGCACTAAAATACGCAATCTTAAATTTGATTTCCTGAAACGCCCCTCAAAATGACTGACAAAATGACAACACTTTTCACTACTACAATTTCAAAAGGAATGCCACTTACATTTCAAATATATTCATATGAATAACTTTGTTTCATTTTGTAGTCACTACAAGAAATCTTGTCCAACGTTTCCAAAATACTGTAATCAATCCTTGTGTGGTGGTAATAATAGTAAATCTAGGCTTCACAGAATATTTAAAACTTCATGCGTTTCTAACTCCTTCCCCCGATAGGATAATAAATACCAAACGTTATTTTAGTAATAATAAAAATAACTGCATACAAACGCTTGGCAATCATTACCCTGTTAAAACGAGGTCGTAAGGTAAGCAAATTATATAAACATCTACGGTAACTTATATTTCCACACAAGGACTAAGTATGCTTGAAAGGTCACATTTTAACCTGTTAAGCGTCACTTATATATGCACCAGTAGACGATATAACGCGTCGATAACGCTTAAGAGGTAAAATATAGCTTTGGCCAAATCTTTCTGCAATCGACTGTATATTTTTGGAAAAGAGCTCCAGAAAATTTCCAAAAAAACGTAAAGTTACCAATTCATAATTATTGAGTTCTGCCTTTGAACTTTTATTTATCACCAAAAATTAAAACAATAAATTGTTACCAAATGGTAAATTTTTAAATAAAAACATTTCTCAGGAACTTTTTTCCAAAACTATCTGATTTCTATGATTTCCTTTGTTTATATGAGGGAACGTATCGGAAAGTCTGTCTTAATGATCTTCCTCCTCATTGAGAATCTGACGATGACGACGATGAGGAATCCGTGCTCATAACCTCCACGTCCTCCTGTTCTTTCTTCTCAACGACGGAAGAGTGACTACCAACGTGCATGGCCAAATCGCCTGATGGTTGCCAACTGAACGTTCCACCGATCCCTGCGGATAAAAAGATAAAAAAATTAATCACATCGGGATTAGTCTATACAGACTCTGAAAGGGGGTTCGAGGGAAGAGAGAATTGTTTTCATAATGACTAATTATGAAATTATTTCCTCGTAACACTTGCGTCAAAGATTTTCGGAAGAGGCGTTTCACAAAGTAACATTGGTTTTGCTTCCGCCCGAATTGTTCATTCTGACGAAAGCCAAGCTCGTCACTCCACCTTAGACCTACAGTTTAACGTGGAATCCGAACCATGCCCCACCAGCAGCCCAGCGTCTTAACCACTAGGCTACCTAGGGTACCCATTTATCCACAAGTCCTTTATTGTGTGGAAGGATGAACAGCTGGGTTTTGCTGCGCGCCGCCTGCCGTCACCGGGTCTTGATACCGGAGCCGATGGATTCGTAGTCAGCGATGCTAACCACCACACTCTGATGAAGGAAAAAGTAACGAATTCAGAGTCACCTGAGCCCGGGCAATTACAATAGGTGGCCAGTTAACTACAAGGGCGGGGGAAGCGAGTTCTGAGGAGCTCAGGTTCGACTCCCGAGTTTAATCTCCAACTAACCGGGCCACGGAAGTTCTTGATTAAAAATGTACTAAATCAAACTAAAATTTAATCCATTCCTTACTGGCTTTGAATAGGGAGTTTCAAGTTCGTGTTGGGTTTCCTTTAATCCTACCATGACTTATGGACATATCCTGAAGTTGAGAGTCCGAAATTGTTAAAATAAATAATGGATTATATCGGAGACTGTTACGAATGCTGTACACACTGCAAAATAAATCTCAAATGACTTTTCAGAAAGTGGTCCGTAGCTATAGACATCGAGCCTGACAGATGAATGTACACCCCATTTTAGGGTGTAAGTTTGTCAAAAAAAAGATAAATCTCGCACAAATGTTTTTTCTAAACGTGAGCGACACACACCGGTACTATTTTCAAAGTCTGAATATACTGTATATATAATTGTATGTCCGAGATCGTTTCGTATATTATACAGAAACTTGTTAATAATGACGAAATTCATGATGTTTAACAAAGTATCTCAAAACGACCGAACAATGAATTTTGCATGGAAAACCTTAAATAAAAAGCCGAACACACTTCTTAATCACTCGGAAAGAATATTTGTAAGATGCAAAAAAATTTTTTTTTTAGGTAAATTTCTGCAATAACAGCTACAAATGAGTGTAGTTAATAAACCTGCAACGAAAATGGTAAACTAATAACGTTAAAATAAAATGACTGATAATTTCGGCCCTCGAGTGATCGAGTGAGGAATGTCCTCATCAACGCCTAAAACCAAACTAACGGCAACAACAACAGAAAACAACTCTTATTTCCTCCGTTTTGGTTTTTAGACTGATGAGGGCATTCTCCAATCGCGTGCCAAAATTATCGGTCATTTCATTTCAACGTTGTCTTAATAATTGTGAGCTTAAAAAAAAATGTGCGGGGGGCGCTAATGGCGGTTCAAACGAACTATCTAAAACTTGTAAAATATTGAAAAAAAAATTTTAAGTTAATAAATAAATAATTTTACCTAAGGTAACGCAACTCACCCGAGTGATGACCTCTGGAAAGAGAATCCGTGAGGTGAGATTGTGAATGAAGCAATTGACCATTTTGTCCCAAGAATCCTGTCCTCATTTCGTGATCTAAAGAAAAAAAGCTATCTTTATAAAAAGCCTTGCTTTTTCACTTTCCACGCTTGAGTCAACTTGCAGTATTGGACCTTAGCAATGCAATGAAACTCCAAATGTGACGTACCGGTTGGGTATGGTCTTCTTGGGTCTCCCTGTTGCCAGTTCGTGGGAGCTGCTACGGAGTATGTGGACGAAATTCGGTGGGCATATTTGATTAATTCTTCGCTATTGACGGGTCTCTTGTTCGCTCGAGAAATGCTGTCCAGCTTTTGACGGGCTTGATATAATGCGATGGACTGAGGACAGTAGTAAATAGTACAAAAAGGGCATCTCATTAACATAGTGACTAATTTTTATTTATTTAATATATATATATATATATATATATATACACACACACACACGAGGGTAATTCAATAAGTATCCGCACTTTTTATTTTCACATCTGACAGATTATAAACACATCACTTCTCAACATAGTCTCCCTGTTTCTCAATACACTTAGTCCAGCGATCTACAAGCTTCCTAATGCCATCACAAAAAGAATGTTTTTGGCTGTGTGCGTAGCCAGTCATGCACCGCCTCCTTCAGGTCATCATCGCCTTGGAATCGCTGACCTCTTAAAGCGTCTTTTAGTGGTCCAAACAGGTAAAAATCCGAAGGTGCCAGGTCTGGACTGTAGGCTGGATGGTCGAGAACTTCAAATTTAAGTTCTTTAAGGCATTTTCTAGTTTGTGCAGCGGTATAAGGGCGCGCATTGTCGTGTAACAGAATAACACCTTCAGACAATCTCCCTCTCCGTTTTGTGCGAATTGCTTGCTTTAACTCATTCCGAAGCATGTCAGAATACGATGCATTTGTTACTGTAGTTCCACGCTCTAGATAATGTTCAAGGATAGGGCCTCGTGTATCCCAAAACAGTGTCAGTATAACTTCACTTGCTGACGGCTGCGCTTTGAACTTCCTTGCAACGGCTGATGACGTCACCTTGGCCACTTGCCAAATGCCAACAAACACCATTCAACTACGCACCAGTGCGCCGTGTCATTCTTTGTGTGAGGGTTTTTGTGGCGTCTGGCGATTTTGCAGGAAATGTCGAAATTTGAGCAACGGGCAAACATCAAATTTTGTTTTAAACTTGGTAAGACGGCTACAGAAACGCACGGAATGCTTACAGCTGTCTGCGTAGATGAAATTGTTACAAACAAGACTTTGAGAGTGGTTTCGAAAGTTTAGAGAAGGAAATGAGTCTTTGGATGATGAAAGAAGTGGTCGTCCGTCCGTCTTGTTTGTAACTTCATCTCCGTAGACAGCTGCAAGCATTCCGTGCGTTTCTGTAGCCGTCTTACCAAGTTTAAAACAAAATTTGATGTTCGCACGTAGCTCAAATTTTGACATTTTCTGCAAAATCGCCAGACGCCACAAAAACGCCCTCACACAAAGCAATGACACGGCGCACTGGTGCGTAGTTGAATGGTGTTTGTTGGCATCAGGCAAGTGGCCAAGGTGACGTCATCAGCCATACACACTGACATCACCTAGTGACATGCGTTCATTAGTTGCGGTACTATTTACCAAACTTTTTGATCACACCTCGTATATATATTTTTTTTAATTTTAATTGCTTAACCGCCGATTCGTACCTAGAGTGGTACATATCTCAGCGAGACAGGTGGGTAATGTTGCTGGGATGGGAGTATGAGACTGAGGGGATGAGAAGGTTCAGTTATTGAATATGTGGGAGGGGGGTATGAGTTTAGATGCGGTGAAGTAGTTGAGTGGGTGAGGTAGAAAATTGCTTCCGCTGAGAAGTGGGGGCCTTCGGCGAGTATGGACTGGAGACGTTCGGACGTGGGACAGGTAGGGAAAACAGCTGTGGCGGAGGCCAGACAGATTCGGGCATTCGACCAGGAGGTGGACGACAGTGATGAGGGTATGGCGGGTCGGGCAGAGCGAGGCTGGCAATTTAGCCATAAGGTGACCGTGTGTGCTTCGTGTGTGCCCTAGGCGGAGACGGGCTAGAACCACCTCTTTATGACGGGACCTATGGAATGAGGAAGCCAAGTTGAGGTTTTATCCGCTGGAATTTGTTGTGTACAGCCTGGTCCCACTCCCGCTGCCAGATGGAATGTAAGTGGGAGCGGAGTCGTGAAAAAATCCGTGAAAGGGAGGGGCGGGGCGGAGACTGGCGATGAGCAAGCGGATTTCGCCTTACGGTCCGCCTCCTCATTAACCCGGATACCGACATGTGCCGGGACCCAACAGAAGGTGACCGTCTTGTGTTGGGATGCCATTAAGGAGTGGAAGGTTTGTTAGATGGTGCGGACAAGTGGGTGAGCAGGGCTGTGGAGTCGGAGTCGGTGCAAATCCTTCAATTATAACCATAGCAGCCTAGGCCTAGCTCAATTTTATGAATAAAATAGATTTAACTTAATGTTTTAATATAATACATAAATAATATATAATATATAACATATAAATATAAATAATATATAAATATAGTTGCTTATAATTAATAAGGATTATAATTAATTAATTCCATAATTAATAATAAGAAAATTTAAAAATTTTGTACTAGCAACCCTAAATCTTTTTCAGATTTTTAGATTTCAATTTGATAATTTTGATAAGCATCACTGAAAGAAGATTCAATGGAAGCGATCCTTTTTTTAATAAGAACAAATTCAGTTTAGGTTAGTACATTTTGTTACGGATGTTTTATAATACAAAAACATCTTATTAATTTGCTAAACCAATATAATCTTATTTTGTTTAAGTTTCAATCAGTTTGTATTTTGGGATTTATTGTAATTTTTGAATAAAGAGAAAAAAAGCCATTAAGGCATAGTTACAGCGACTAAGTAACCTGATGAGTCATGTGGTGGTGACGAAATGCCTTGTTTATGAATCTCCATTGGCCTAATAAAGCTAATCGTAATCAATTTGGCCTTAACATTCCATCGGAGTCGTAATTATACAAGTCAGATTTCTGGAGTCGGAGTCGGAATGTTAAAATTTTTGGAGTCGGAGTCGGAATGTTAAAATTTTTGGAGTCGGAGTCGGAATGTTAAAATTTTTGGAGTCGGAGTCGGAATGTTAAAATTTTTGGAGTCGGAGTCGGAATGTTAAAATTTTTGGAGTCGGAGTCGGAATGTTAAAATTTTTGGAGTCGGAGTCGGAATGTTAAAATTTTTGGAGTCGGAGTCGGAATGTTAAAATTTTTGGAGTCGGAGTCGGAATGTTAAAATTTTTGGAGTCGGAGTCGGAATGTTAAAATTTTTGGAGTCGGAGTCGGAATGTTAAAATTTTTGGAGTCGGAGTCGGAATGTTAAATTTTTGGAGTCGGAGTCGGAATGTTAAAATTTTTGGAGTCGGAGTCGGAATGTTAAAATTTTTGGAGTCGGAGTCGGAATGTTAAAATTTTTGGAGTCGGAGTCGGAATGTTAAAATTTTTGGAGTCGGAGTCGGCAAATTTTATCACCGACTCCACAGCCCTGTGGGTGAGGGGGTTAAATTTTTCAAGGTAGAGTAGTGCGCTTTGGAAATCTAAGTAGATGATATAGGAGTTGGCGGAGTGGGTGCTTATAATGTCGAGGGCTTCCAGAATAGCGAAGAATTCAGCCGAAAAGACAGAGGCTTCACGGGGAAGGGGGTCACAATCACCGCTGAAGCAGCCGCACCAACCTCTGATCGGGATAAATCCGTACAGATGGGAACAGTGTTCAGGTGTCGGGTCACGTGTTCCTGGAAAAGCGACTTATATACCGAAGCGGTCGTGGTAGCTTTCGGCAGGGCACATAAGTCCCTGCAAAACTTGATAGGGGTGAGGAGCCAGGGAGGATGGATATGATACGAGATGGGGGTGACTGAGGGAGGGGACATACTGGAAAGACCCAGGAAAGAGCGGACCGCTTCCGTGAAGTGCCAGCTCTGACCATGGGGTGGAGGTTCTAAAATTGCCACGCACAGAAGTGACGAGGGCAGCCTCTGCGTACGAAGGTAGGTCCTCATAAGGAGCAGACCCCGTCGGTGGATGAGAGGGAGGTAGTTACATTCTGCTTGGAGGCTGGAAGCTGGGGAGGATCGGAAGGCACCGGTGGAGAGGCGGAGGCTCCTGTTAAGCACCGGGTCCAAGATTCGGAGGGAAGTGCTGGAGGCAGATCAGTATACAACACTCCCATAGGTCAGCTTTGACTGGACCACGGAAGTATAAAGACGGAGGAGCGAGCGTCCGTCAGCGCCCCACGTGGTGTGGGAAAGGTGGTCTAGGAGAGCGAAGGGATGCTGGAGTGTGTGTTTCAGGTGCCCGAGGTGGGGAACCCAGTTGAGCCGTCGGTCGAAGGTCATGCCCAGAAACCGGGCGGTGGGCACCACTTCGAGGGGCTCGCCGTATAGCGTGACTGAGGGGGCAGGTATGGCTGTGGATCTTGTTCTGCTGAATACCATGCTTTTGGTTTTAGAGGTGGACAGGCGGAAACTAACTGATGTCGCCCACCTCTCCACCCAATGGATGGCGAGCTGAATTTGTCGTTGGACGACGGGCAGTTCCCGCCCCGCGAACCATATCACAAGGTCTCTGCGCAGATGGACGAACGGACGGTGGGTGGAAGGGAATGTGCTACTGTGTTTATGACTAACAAAAACCATATGACACTGAGGATGCTTCCCTATTGGACCCCGTCCTCTTGCTCAAAGGTGTCAGAGAGGACCGAGCCCACCCGTACTTGAAAGGTGCGGGAGGAGAGGAAGCCCCTGATGAAGGTCGGCAAGGCTCCGACGAAATCCGAGTTTTGGAGCTCACTGTTGAGGATTATACGTCGATTAGGGTGCATCAAACGCCCTTAGGTTCTTGGATTTTAATGTCTATTCTCTCAAATGTTACACTTGTTGCTAGAAGTGTGTATGCCAAAAATTAATTAAATCGGAGGTGGTCCTGGGTGGCCACCGGTCACTTTTATATTTTCGCGGCAATTTTCGGGGGCCGCGCTATGTAAAAATATCTATTTTTTTTATTTACCAACCAGTTGACTACTTACATTGTTTCTTTTAATATAGAGTTGCTAAGGGGTGATTTACATAACATTTGAGAGAATAGACATTAAAATCCAAGAACCTAAGGGCGTTTGATGCACCCTAAAGGGGTGATTTACATAAAACATGTACCATAAACGAAACTTCACTTATAGTCTAATAATATCCTTTATTGTCTTTCAGAAACAATGGAAGCTGTAACAATGGAAGCTAAGAAGACCAGATTAGCAAGTGCCATTTTTGGTCTTGGCAATGCTCTTACAGAAGGAGATGGTACATTGACAGGAGTCCGCCTCCCAACTTGCCGGCAGGTTCTTCGATGCGTGATGTGGCACATCCAGAAAGAAATATGTGAAGGCAAACAAACACAGCCACTCAAATGGAAATCTGCCAGCATAGTCCTTATCCAGCTGAAAACATTCTACACTAAAGCAAATTTCCTATGCTTTCAGACCATCAATGCTGCAAACTAATACTTGACCTTCTTAATGACAATAACAAATTGCGTCAAATACCTGTTTCTCGCAGAGAATCTCCAAACACTTTGGCTAAGTTGCAATCCATGAATGAACGTCTTGATAAGACCTTTGGTGTATGGACAAAAGATGCAATGACAAACATTAAGAATGAGGAAGAAGATAGAGCATTTTTAGAATCAATGAAATCTGACAGAGTAGCCTCATTTGGTAGTGTTGACAAGAAGAAAGCTGATAAAGATCGTAGAAAAAAAAAACGCATCTTAGCGGAAGCTTCAAGACGAGAACGTCATGAATCATCCAGTGTACAAGAGATGAAAAGTTCTGTATGCTCTGATGATAGTGCCTCTGCAGATAGCTTGGAAGAAACTGAAGAAGAGGCGATTCCAGAGCTTCAAAGGAAGCGTAGTCACCACAGATCAACATATGCAGGTACGTCTGCCTTTATTCCTCATGATATTCTGAAAAGGCCTTCAGTCGTGTCTGTTGCTACTCGACTAAACATAACTCCTGTTCAACAGGCTGTGCTCACCGAAGCTGTAATTCAAGAGGCAGGAGGTGATCCACGTCGTGTGGCCAAGTCGTATTCAACTGCTGATAAGGCTCGACGATCAATAACAAGTGCTATCGCCAAGACATTCGAGAAAATTGGATCGCCCCAACAGCTGCAACACTTCACTGGGATGGCAAGCAGATGCATACGCTCACAAACAAGAATGGCAAGGAGAAAGATTGCTAGTGTTGGTTGGGAATGCCACTGATGTAAAGCTACTGGGAGTGGCTAGATATCCTCGTGGAAGTGATATGTCATCAGGTGACATCATTGCCGAGCACACTTACACGTTTCTACATTCATGGAAGTGCAAACAGTCAGTTGTCAACTTATGTTTTGACACAACAGCATCAAACACTGGACACGTTACAGCTGCCTGTGTTTACCATTCAATCAAAACTGGACCGTGCTCTTCTGTGGTGTGCATGTCGCCATCATGTTGGAGAGGTAATCCTGGATCATGTGTTTGACGCTCTCAAAATTGAGACATCAAAGTCTCCAGAAGCATCTTTGTTCCAAAGATTCCAGAAGAATTGGGAACGCATATCGCATGCAAAGGATGAAAGTTTAACCAAAATTGACATTTCAATGTACAATGACGATGCACAACTGCTGCTTTTATCCTGCAAAAACAAGGTTTTAAGCACAATCCGCACAAGCGCTTCATACTGTAGGGAAGACTACAAGGAAATGGCACAACTCTGCCAGGTAGTCCTCGATGATGATCACAAAACAAGGAACACTCCACAGACCTGGGGCCATGCATAAAGCAAGGTGGATGTCAAAGATTTTTATTCCATCAAAATATGCCTACTTGAAGAGCAAATTTCTGTACTACCTCGAGGAACTGTAACAACACAACATCAACAGGAAAAACTGAAGGAGTTTGTTGTTTTTGTTGTTTATATTTATTGTGATTGGTGGCTCATATGTCAGTCTGCTTCAAATGCCCCATGGTTTGATTTGTGCTTATACAAGACTCTGCTCAACTATAAAGCTGTCAACTCAATCATTTCAGTCAGTGCTGTGAAAGCCTTTGATAGACATTTGTGGTAGTTAACCCAGAACTGGTTGTTTTGGCACTGTTCAGCAATGCAGTACCTCAAAAGGAGCGTCGTGCCCTTGCAGATGTGTTACTGGCCATACAACCAGATGAAATGCCAAGCACTCCAAAACACCGCTACGGTTCTGGATATGGCAAACCGTCATTTCCAAAAATTACAGAAGCGACAACCCTGGCTGATCTTGTGAACGAGGACTCGTGGTTTACAGTGAACCTTCTTCACCTGGATATGACCTTCCTAACAGAGGATGTTGACAATTGGCAGAACAATGACCACTTCAAGGCAGCCAAGTCCATTGTGGATGGTTAAATGTTGTGAATGACCCTGCGGAGAGAGCAGTAAAGCTCACAACTGATTTTGTCTCAGCTGCAAGAGGAGAAGACCACTTCCAAAATCTTCTTCAAGTGGTTGAATGTGACCGCAAAGCGAGGCCAAATTTGCGGAAACGAGCAAAGTTGGAGTAGTGACATTGGCGTTGTGTTTTATACATTTTCAACTTTCAATCAATGTAAGTATAGTAATACCGAATATTTGTATATTAGTATTATAAGTAATACAGAATATTTGCCGAATATTCGGTGCATCACTACTAAATATATAAAAGTGGCCGGTGGCCACCCAGGACCACCTCCGATTTGATTTATTTTTTGCATACATACTTCTACCAACAAGTGTAACATTTGAGGGAATAGACATTAAAATCCAACAACTTTTTGAAAATCATGGGGCGTTTAATGCACCCTAACGTCGATGGGTGGTGTTGTAGGCCTTCTGGATGTCGAAGAACGTGGACAGTACAAACTGTCCCCTATTGAAGGCGTTCTGAATATGAGCGAAACTGTCTGAAGCCAGACTGGGTAGCTGGGAGGGAGTCATTGCTTTCAAGGAGAAAGGAGAGTCGCGCGGCGATCATTTTCTCAAAGATTTTACAGGCACAGCATGTTAAAGCGATTGGTCTCTAATTAGTGGGGTCAATGGGGTCTTTGCTGGGTTTGGAGAGTGGTATTACGTGGGCCTCTTTCCACCGAGGGGAAAGTGTCCTCACTCCATATACGGTTGTAGAGATCGAGTAGGAACAGTTGCATAGTAGGATGGATGTGTTGGATCATACAGTAGGGGATGACGTCCGAGCCGGGGGAAGGAGACCGTCTAGAGGCCAGTGCCGCCTGTAGCTCTCGCATGGTGAATAGCCGATTGTAAGAGTTGTCGAGGGATGGTGAGCAGTTCTTGTTAGGGGTTGTCTGTGGTGGAGACGGCAGCGAAGGTAGATGCGAGATGATTCGTCACCAACCTAGGGTCATAGAGAAGCCCGTCATTAGTTCGGAGGACCGGGGGTCGGGAAGGACCATATCGTCTCTCGACACTTCGCACCTTCTTCCAGATAGTGGCCGATGGTGTGGAGGTGATACCTGATACAAAGGTACGCCAGGAAGCTCGGCGCCCGGTCTTCATCGCATGTCGAGCAACGGCTCTGGCCCGCTGCATCTCCATGCGATGGGCAGGGGTTCGCGTACGATAAAATCGTCGGGTAGCTCTTTTCTTGGCTCGAGTAGCCTCTGCGCACTCTAAGTTCCACCAAGGTACTCGTCGGGCTCGGGGGTAGGCAGAAGATCGTGGAATGCTGGTGCTTGCTGCCGCGACAACTGTCGCCTCAAAGAACGCAATGCATTCATCGGAGGATGGAAAGTGGGCCGTCGTACAACGTGCCAATTAGTTCTGGCCGTTATCCACTTCTCCAGTACCCGAACGGTTTGGTCGTGCCAATTTAGTGTGAGGCAAACAGGGAAGTGGTCACTGCCGTGGTTATCCCGAAGCACCTGCCAGGTAAAGTCCAGGAGGCCGTCCGTCGAGATAAACGATAGATTTATACAGGACGGGGTGCATCTGGTGGCGTGGTAGTGTGTGGGAGAGCCGTCGTTGAGGCACTCGAAGGAGAGTTCTGCCATGCGAGTAATCAGGGTCGGAGCCACAAAAGTGGAGGTCGTATCACCCCACAAGGGGTGGCGACTACTGAAATAGCCCAAGAGTAGGAAGGGCCTGGGGAGTTGTTGAACAACCTCAACGAGGTCATCGCGGGAAACTTGGGAATGAGGGGGGAGGTAGATCGAGCAGACTGTATTGCTTGTCCAGGAAAATCCTGGCAGCAACCACCTGTAACGGGGATCTAATAGGGATGTTATGAAAGGGGACCGTCCAGTGGACGAGGATGGCAGCCGCCCTTCGTGTGCAGGTAGGAGACGGAGAGGCAGTGCTAAAATATCCAGTAGGGCAGGGCATCGGTCTGGTCCCCAGGATTAATTCCTGGAGACAGACACATACCGGATGAGCAAAGGCAATCAGGGAATTTAGGCCTTCGTAATTTGCGAAGATTCCCCTACAGTTCCATTGTAGGATCGACATTTCGGAGGGTTCATTGTTGGACGAGGGAGAGGTAGAGAGGGTGGAGGTGCTAGGGAGTTAGACTGTGGATGGAGATCTAGGTCCATGATGGCGGGAGGTAAGTCGGGGGCCTGTCGGGTCATCTGCCGTTCACCAAGGAGGGAATCGGTTGACCCGCCAAACCCTTCGGGGACTGTGGAGCCGAGTCGACCGAACGGGACCGGAGACGTGGATCGCGGCAGCCCGGGGACCGACGCGAGCCCAGAGGGTGGGTAGTCTCGAGGCAGGGTTCAGTGGTCGTGCAACGGGGTAGAGTTCCGGTCCAAATTGGCACCTCCCTGTTTGTCTGTGGTTTCTCGGAACACCCGGGGTGACGACAGGGGGTACCAGTAAATCCGGGCGGGTGGGGGAGGGCAAAGTCTGGATGGCCGATAAGGGAAGAGCCGGAGGTATGAGAGGCGCCGGGTCGGGGGGGTACAAGGGGATGAGCCACGGTGCTCCCGTGGTGGGGAGGAGAAGATGGCACCACGGGGTAAGGGCAGATCCATGAGGTCGAGGGTGCTCTGGTCACACCATGTAGGCGTGCCAGTGCCGCGTCCACTGGATCCTCGGGTGTGGGGTGATCTGCCCCGTATTTCGCCCTAGGTGGTGGCTCGTGCACGTCGGCAACGACTGTCAACTTCTGCAGGGGCGAGGGTGAGAGGGTCATCGTAGGCGAGGTTAAGGGTGGAGGTGCTCGAGTTCTTTTAGATTTAGGAGAGGGAGGCTTGTTGGATGGTCGGTGGGTCTGGGGACTCACTCCGGCGTCTCCGCCTCGTTGATTTACCCCAGGCGCTAGGTTTGAGTGTGTTCTCGGAGTGCGGTGAACGCGGGGTCCCTGGGAGACGGGAGCCGAGAATCCCGTTTCCAGAGCACTGGGAAGTGTGTAGCTTTGGAGATTCACGGGGTGTAGGCGTGGTAGGGGGACAGGCGGCTACCGTGCCCGGCGTGGGGCCCGATCGGGAGGGGAGATTAGTCGATGGGGGTTTGAGTGGCGGATCCGGACGGCGAGTCGAGGGAACTGAGCCGATGGCTGCAGCAGAAGAGACCCCCGGCCTCACCTCCCGACTCCGCACCCTGTCTTGCGCCTCTCAGAGGCTAAGGAAGTCCGCTACCTGCAGGCCCCGAACCTGAAGAACAGGCAATCGCGGGATGAAGAGGGGTGTGCGCCTTGACAACTGGAGCATTTGGGTGTGTTGGGGCACTTGTCTGGGTGAGCAATTTGTCCGCAACGGACACACAGTTGGTGTGGCTGCCGACAAACTGAGCTAATGTGGCCAAACTTGTAGCATTTAAAGCAATGGGTCAGGTCTGGGATGTGTGCGGACAGAAAACTCTCAAGACGTGCGGTCTCCCATACCCCATACAATATGGTCAGGAGGGACTAAGGTATTGAAGGTAAGAAGTAGACACGGGGTGGAGGAGGGGGTGCCTCCCTGTCAGGATGTGAAGCGATGGATCTTAGTGACACCCTAGGGTGCGAGGTCCTCCAGGAGCTCGTTCACCATCATCGACAATAGGCGGGTGGCATAAATAGTGCCCTGACTCTGGTTCAGGCAAGGGTGTGGGGAAACGGACACCAAGCACCCAAGGACCTCAGTGAGGGAGAGTAGGGCTTTTGTCTCTGCGACTGAGCATGATTTTATGAGGAGGGAGCCATCCCTCTGTGGTCATACATCATAGTGGCTGGAGTTGCTGTGGGCTCGGATCGCCTGGAACGTTCATTCAGAGTTGGACGGGAGGGGCCCAGAGGTAGGCTGGATCTCTAGGAATTTGTGGATACTTGGAAGGGATAGAGAGACTGTAGAATCGAAGTGGACTGGGATATCCAACGGTCGATAGGAAGGTTGTGAATGCCGACTTCCCCATCCGCCGCGGGACTCTCTCCATTGGGAGGCAGGCCGACGGTGGGTGAGGGGGGACATATGGGGAGAGCAAGAAGCCGGGTTTTGGGGGGCAAGTCTTGGGTAGAACCTGACTTGCCCAAAGGCAGCTGAAGTGGGCTGGAGCAAGACCCCTGCTCCAGAGGGTGCATGTCCAAAGGCATATTCAATGTACTGGCTGGGGTCGGCAACGAAAAAGGAGAGTGCAAGTGTTCCATTTCCAGAGGGGGGTCAACCCCATCAGGATGCGGTCTTCCAGTGGTAGAGGACTCGAGGGACTGGTTGCCCACTACCCGAGTGTCGAGAGAAGTAGTAGTCCGAGGAGGGGATGCAGAAGTCGCAAGCAGAGGAGGGGAAGCAGAAGTCATAGCAAACAAAAAGAAGCTTTATCCCCGACGCACATCCAGCCACCACCGACTCCAACAAGGAAAAAGCGAATCGTGGGCACACTGGGTCCCACAGCTAATAGATGTCACACAGGGGAGATACACCCATACCCAGTCCCCATGCCGAAAAGGCGGCCATCCTCATCCAACACGCGGTGAAAGATGGCAGGGACATGGCTTGGGTTTGGTTTAAGAGCAACAAGGGTGAAGGACAATCACCTACCTCACCCAAGGTCCAAAACAAAGCCAAATGAAAAAAAAGCCAGAAGAGTGGGGAAAGGAGGAGAAAGAGAAAAAAAAAAAATAGGCAGGAGATCAGCCAGGTCCCCAAGGGCAGAAAAAGCCCTTACATCGAAGGAAGATGCATTCCCACATTGGCCACAGAGGGATGTGCCCTATAGCTCTGGTCAAAGCAAAGGGATATATATATATATATATATATATATTTTTTTTTTAATTGGGTTGTTTAACCTCCTTCGCAACATCTGAGGTCATATGACGGAGGGGATCTACAGCTTTACGTGGGATCCGAACCACAGGTCGCTACATAATCTGGGCACAGAGGACGGTCTCCCATCCAACTACTACCCAGACCCAATGTCGCTGATCTCCAAGAAGTGGTGTTACGACATCGGCCACTACGTATATATATATACATCCTTGGTCTTTTTCCACTTCGACTGTCCCCTCCACCCTTTCTTTTTCCTCTGTCTTTCCTCTCACTTTTTCTTTGTTTTTCCGCTGAGATATGCCCTTTAAATAGAGGCGAATCGGTTCTTCCTGAACTAAAAAAAAAAATATATATATATATATATTATATATCCCCGCAAGGGGGTTCTAAGCTCGTGCTCTTGAGTGCTCTTTGTACGTGCTTGTTCCTGGAGGTTTCACGTGCGCCCTCCCGGCCCTAGCACCCAAGGATGATGGGGCTCGACCCTGCAGTCCTTGTCATCCTTGGTCTTTTTCCACTTCGACTGTCCCCTCCACCCTTTCTTTTTCCTCTGTCTTTCCTCTCACTTTTTCTTTGTTTTTCCGCCGAGATATGCCCTTTTAAATAGAGGCGAATCGGTTCTTCCCGAACTTAAAAAAAAAAAATATATATATATATATATATATATGTGTGTGTGTGTATGTATGTTATTTATTTTTTCTTTTTTTTTTCTTTCTGTAACCTATATATAGGCTTAACCTTTTTATGTACTTCAGTGTTCCTGAGGATGTCATTAGACGAAAGCGCTTGAGCACCATTTTGTGTTTCCTTTCCTTCGTGGTTTTATTCATCATAAATATTTTTCACGTGTTACTTTCGTGAAATAATTTTCATATATATATATATATACACACACACACACACACAGAGATGGGCATGTTACTTTCTATCAGTAATGGCATTACCACTACCGTTAATTAATAAAAAAGTAGTCATGTAGTTATTACTGCTCCAGTTACTTATATGAAAAAGTAACATGCTACTGTTACTTTTAAGAAAAGACTAGAGTAAAAAAGCCTTAATAATGCCAAATTATACTCTATATGACAAAAAATAAAAAATAAAAAACTTGACTCAAAAAAATGGTCCATCCAAAAAAACCTGATCTTGCAGATTTTTTTCAGTGTGTTATTCAATTTCAGGAACACTAGTTTTTCAAAATTGGCATCCGATAGTCATCCTCATTTGGAGGAGCCAACAGGCACAACAGCTAATTAACAGCTCATAAATGATACTAGTCAAATGATCAGTTTGAAAGTAATGAGTCGCTAGCGAGTAACATCTGAAATTGTCCTAAAAAGTAGTGCCATTACCATTTTTGTTACACATCTCAAAAGTAACGGCATTACCACTACAGCTACTAAAAAAGTAACACCATTACTCCCAACATTGCATATATATATATAACCAATTGCATAATTTCTGTTTTCTGTATGTGCATGAAAGATCATGAAAAATGGAGACAGCAATTTGAAAGACATTTAAGTTCTTCAATGCTGCCCAGACTTTTTTGCACACACCAAGGATAGTATTATGAAATCAGGTGGATAGATAAATGGATAAGTCTTTAACCCTTTCTCCCACTAGATAGACAATTGTATGCTGAAAAATAAACCATATTGATTCTTATACAACCACACAAAGGCAAATTTCTTTTTTACCCCTATGTCATAATTCGTAAGCCAAAGGGTTAATACAGGGTTGGTGATATATATTTTTTTTTAATAAAAAAAAAAATCAGATTTGATTTAAATCAGATTTATTTGATTTTTTCTCCATGTTCAATAGACACTGAAGCAACAAGTCAAAAAAGATCCTTTTCATTCCTATAAGTTCCTGTAGCACTAATAACATGAAGTAATTGAAGCAAACTATTGTATTAGCTATTTAAACAGTTAAGTCATCTTTGAAGTTGGATAAGAAATGTAAAGTTTGGTAAAATTGCAAGTTAGGCTATGAGGACTTACTGTATATCATTCTGTTTGTGGGTTTCTTCATTTAATGGATGTTTTTCTCTTTATTCCCATTTGAGAACATATTTTTTGGCATATTTATTTATACATACAGTATATATTCCAGTGCAGAGGTGGGCATTTGGTTGCCCACGGGCTACTAGTTGCCCTCAGGAAGGTTTGGAGTCACCCTTGAGGCAATTTCTGATTAATAGTACAGACCTGACTTCACGATGTAATTATTCAAAATTATTCTTTCCAAATATCAAGAAAATTGCATTAATGTTGAATGCATATTTTGCATCAACATATTTGTATGAATCAACATTTTCAAGCATGAAACACATCAAATCGAAAAACGGAAGTGTGCTCACCAACGAACACCTTGATGACTGTGTATCTCTCTCAACTGTGATGATTTGCATGCCAAATTATAAATTACTGGCTGATCAGATACAACCTAGATGTATAAATTTGTCAAATTAATAAATAAATACCGTACAATGTATGGTAATTGTTAATTTGGAATTTAAGCAATAAAACTATCTTATTCTTCATATTTTTGCTTTACGTCAACTGATGCCCTTTTATAAGATATTTCTAAATTATATATATCAGGTCATCCCATAAGTAATGTCATTTTTTAAATCGGAATTTGAAGGGCAAAAAAAAAACTCAACTGAAACTTTTTAATCTAGTATATATTTTCCATCGGAATCAATGACATTCTGCCAATGTCCTACAAGCTTTTCAATGCCATGTTTATAAAATTCAGGCGGTTTTGAGGCAAAAAATGTACAAAGACTGGTGTGCAGGTCATCTAAAGAAGTATACTGTTTCTCGTCAAGATAGTTTTGCAGACTCCTGAAGAGATGATAATCTGAAGGCGCAAGGTCTGGAGAATATGGAGGATGTGGAAGTTTTTCCCACCCAAGCTCCTCAATTTTTGCAGAAGTGATCTGAGCGGTATGAGGACGTGCGTTGTTGTGGTGGAACACAATTCCTTTCCGATTAACCAAAGGTGGTCTCTTTTCTTTTAGTGCAATGTTCAATCGATCCAGTTGTTGACAGTAGACTTGAGCGGTGATTGTTTGGTTGTGTGGTAAGGTTTCAAAGTCTATTACACCACCTTTATCCCACCAAACACTAAGCAACACCTTCCGAGAGTAAAGATTTGGTTTTGGCTGTGGTGTCACTGGTTTTCCAGCACAAACCCACTGTTGATGGTGCTTAACATTCTGGTACAGTATCCACTTTTCATCACGTCACTAAATGGTGCAAAAATGGATCTTTGAGTTCACGGGAATGAAGAGCTGTGCTAATGTTTACCCGCACCCTCAGATTGTCGACCGATAATTCATGTGGCACCCATTTTCCTAACTTAGGCACTTTCCCGAGTTGTTGCAAATGTCGATGGATGGTGGACGGGGATGAATAGAGTTTCTGAGCCAATTCTTTGACAGTTGTTGAACAGTCTTCTTCAAGTATGGCTAACAGCAGGTCATCATCAAACTCAGCAGGGCATCCAGAGCATGCTGCATCTGTCAAACAGCAGTCACCATTCCTAAACTTTTGAAACCATCTTTGACATTTCCTCACATGCAGAATATCGTTGCCATAAACATTCTTAATGTTTCACGTTGCTTCAGTAGCACTATTCTCTTTTTTGAACTCGTAAAGCATTATATGCCTGATATGCTCTTCTGATACTGCCATGTTTATGAGGGGTTCACATAAAGCAAAACACACATCTTCACTGGTCAAGATCTGTAAAGTATGTAGCGAAACACGATAGATCTCCTCTTAGATATAACCTTCAGAAAATTTATGCTTAAACTGAGTAGGACTAGTTTAAACTTAATCTATCAAAAAACGACATTACTTATGGGATGACCTGATATATATATATATATATATATATAAAAACTTGATATCATATATTATTATTAGCCCATCAGTAAATTTCTAGAGTGAAAGTCACCCTCAACACTGAAAACTGTGCCCACCACTGCTCTAGTATATTCTAAAAAGATAGTATACTATGTTGTGACATGTTTATTGATCAGACACTCTGTGCTATGCTGTTGAAACTTGCACAGCTGTCAGTGCTCCACCACACTTTAGAAATATATACAGGGTGTACATAAAGTCAGGATCTATTTTTGTGAAGCACTTGGAAATTATATGGAATTCAATCATAAAATGATAAAGTGGTAACACTTATTAAATAATTAAGAGTAGGATTCGATGTGATGCTCATCAGTATTCCTGCACAGCTCAAATCATTCCACAGCATTTCTAAACACATTCTGGAGCATTTGCAGGGTTATGTTATCTGCAGCAGTTGGTATACGTAAGTTTTCAAGACTCGTAATCTTCGTCTGATAGACGTGCGATTTGATAAAGCCCCATGCAAAGAAATCTAAAGGGGTTAAATCTGGTGATCTCGCTGGCCAAGGTCTGTTGCTTCCGCATCCAATCCAGTGATTTGGAAAATGTCCATTTAGATAATCCTGAACAATTTTGGCATAGTGACAAGGAGCACCATCATGTTGATAGATGATGGGGATAGGATTGTTAGTACTGTCGTCTATCAACATGATGGTGCTCCTTGTCACTATGCCAAAATTGTTCAGGATTATCTAAATGGACATTTTCCAAATCACTGGATTGGATGCGGAAGCAACAGACCTTGGCCAGCGAGATCACCAGATTTAACCCCTTTAGATTTCTTTGCATGGGGCTTTATCAAATTGCACATCTATCAGATGAAGATTACGAGTCTTGAAAACTTACGTACAAGTATACGAACTGCTGCAGATAACATAACCCCGCAAATGCTCCAGAATGTGTTTAGAAATGCTGCGGAACGATTTGAGCTGTGCAGGGATACTGATGGGCATCACGTCGAATCCTACTCTTAATTATTTAATAAATGTTACCACTTTATCATTTTATGATTGAATTCCATATAATTTCCAAGTGCTTCACAAAAATAGATCCTGACTTTATGTACACCTTGTATATTTTTTATTTAAGTTTTAACTCCATAATTCTTTGCTTTGGGTCAGCAAATTAAACAAATTAAACTATCATGACCACTGACCAGATGACCTTAAATGTTTTCTGGAAATGAAATATTTGTTTTATATCAAATCAGTGGAATAAAAATTGAAATTAATTATTATTAATGTTTTATAGAAATAATAAATATGTTCTACAAATGTTTATTCACTTCAGGACAGTGGTTATTATGATTTTAATTAATGTTTCAAAAAAAGGTAATTTGTCACAATAATCAATAGAGCTGTAAGTAAATTCTATGACCTTGTTTTATTGAAAAATAAACAGCAAAATTCATTACCATTCTTTATGTATTACCTATACTGTAGTGATTAATTAGTAGTTTTCATGTTTTATCATTTTTTATTTTTATTCATGTACTGATTTAAATCAACCAACCCTGCTTTAATATAAATACCTTTAAAATTTTACTAATTTTCAGATTTTAATACAGTTCTATGAAGAAAATATAATTTTCAATTTGCCTTCTATATTTAGATTTAAACTATTAGTCGGAACATTCACCAAGATTTAGTCTATCCAATTGTAAGATGCCGTTGAGAGAATATAGAGGCCTACTATTTCTATTTCAGTGAATAAAACAAAAATATGAAACATTTGTGAAAAAGTTTATAGTACACTAAACAAATTGCAAGTAACCAATTTTTCTCAGTAAGTTCTTGAGAAAACATCAGTAAAGAACTACTTACCAAAGTATGTGCTGCTTCATAAAGCTGTTTTTCAAGTTGCAAAATCATTGAATCGTGTTTATCAACTTCTCCCTGAACTGACTCCATAATGTTAGCAACAACAGCCTGTTCCCCAGCAATCTATAAAGTTTAAATTACACTGGTACATTGCAAAACCATAAATTAAAAGATCAAGATTTTCAGTAATACACATATATATAACCTTAGTTTGCTTTTGCACAAATTGTTCATTCTGATGAAGGTTCACCTTTTCACCAAATCTTAAACCTACACTTTAACATGGAATCCAAACATGACCCACCAAGGAAGTCTGAAATTACAAAGTCCTAGCCTGGACTTGATCTCATGAACTCCCAATCAACAGCCCAGTGTCTTAACCACTAGGCTACCCAGGTGTGTATATGTTACAGGGAATCTGTGTAACTACGGATTTCATGAAATCCCTAAAATGTTCAAGGAGTTCATTAAGGTTGTCATGATATTTTCATTAAACTTACAGGAAAATTATTGAATACCCAGTTACATCAACTGTATGCCCTTGATGATTGGTTAGGTTGTCATGATATTTTCGTTAAAACTAATGAAAATACCACAACCTTACATGAAATCCCTGAACATTTTAGGGATTCCATGAAATCCCTAGTTACACAGATTCCCTGTAACATATATACAGTACATCTTTCAACCTTTGGAATGTTCCATGCAACAATTCCTCATTTCATGAAGGTCAGGCTTGTTGCCCTTCCTCTTGAGTTGGCCTGGTGAAGTAGAGAGTTGGTTTCTTATGCTCTCCACTTCACATAGCCAGGTACACCCAGCTCATCTGGAATTGTTCCAAGCCTGGCATCTAGTCTTCTTTTGAAAATACCCACTGTGATACCACTCGTGTTCCTTAGTTCCTTTAGCAGCTGGTTGAACAGTCTTGGTCCTCTCACAACAAAACTATTTTCCTTCAGGGTTGAGGATATTTCCTGTTTAGCCTGGGAACATGACACATTCTTCCTTTTTGACTTTCCACTATTGAGTGGTTACAGGGTTTAAAGTAAGATTAGGGGATAGTTCCTCCATTATTTTCCAAATGTAAATAATGGTGTAGGCCTACTTCTTTCTTTCCAGTGAGTACAAGTTTAATTCACTTAACCTTTCCCAGCAATTTAGTTCTTTACATCCATTGATCTTGGTTGTGAAGCTTCTCTGAATCCCTTCTAGTTGACCAATGTCTTTTTTATATGGGGATGTTAAGACCAAGCTGTATTCCAACTTGGGTATGATCAGTGTTTTTAATAGAGGAATCATTATATTCCTATCTTTTCTTTTAAAGATTCTCAGTATCTGTCTAGTTGTTCTTTTCACTCTGTTTACTGCTATCTTATTTTGTGTTCCAGATTTCACATCATCAGTCATTACAACACCTAAATCTTTTGCTTTAGAATTTCCCTAAATTTCCTGTCCACTTAGGGTATAGTATTCCATGGATTTTAAGTCCTTTCTTCTTCTATACCTTAATAGTTGAAACTTTTCAGTATTAAATTTCATATTGCTGCCTTCAGAGCAATTGTAGATTCTGTTCATGTCTGATTGTAAAGGCCCTATATCCTATGGGTTTCTCATTTTTCTAATTTTTATGTCAGAGGCAAAGGATGTTACTGTGTTGTCACTGGTAACTTCCTCAGCTATATATATCATTTAGATCGATTATGAAGAGTAATGGAGCTAATACCATTCCTTGTGGTACTGAACTGAGGACCTCTGACTCTGATGAAGATATGCCTTGAACTGTAATGACTTGCTGCCACTCACTAAAAAATTATATATCCATTTTCCTGCTTTTCATGTTACTCCCATATATTTCAGTTTATGTGCTATGATTCCATGGTCACACTTGTCAAATGCCTTGGCAAAGTCTGTGTATATCAGGCATGGGGTAATTGTACTTTGTAGCTAATTGTAATTGATTGTAATTAATTACATTTTTTCATGTAATTGGTAGGTAATTGTAATTGACTACCTAAAATGTAATTGTAATTAATTACATTGGGAAACCAAGGTAATTGATACAATTACAGTCAATTACTTTCAATTACATGAATATTGAAGTTAATGGGTCATACTTATAGTTTAAACTATTTGTTCATCATGTCTCGGGGAGCTTTTTTGGAAATAAAATTTTATTCTTTTTATTTGAAATAAAATGTTCCATTTATTTCAAATGTTCCTAACTAAAGTGCCAGTATTTTGCCCTTATTATTTTGATAAAATAAATGCCAGTTCTTTTGACTTATATTAGTATTCTTTGAGTGCCTTATCTTCAGTTTCATTTGACTATATTGCATACATATGTCCAAATTCCAACTGTCCACAGCAAGAACAGCTTGATGAAAAATACAGTTTTGTGCGATGCTTAAAAAAAAAAAAAAGTACATTTTATTGGCCTAATCTTACCTCATTTTCATTCAAGATGATGGCCAAAACTAAAAATGAATTGAAATACCTAGGTAGAAAAGCATGACATTAATCAAATAGTGTGTATTTATGAAAAAAATGCAATTCTTTGTAAATATAACTGTAATTAAGTACCATAGCTATATCACCATCTACAGTAATTTTAATTGCAAATATGTCAAGTAATTGTAATTAATTACACTGACTAAGTAAATGCCCCATGCCTGGTGTATATTACATCATAGTTTTCATTCTTTCAAGTGAATCAATATTGAGTTATAGTGTTCCATTAGTTGTGATAGGCATGATCTTCCTGACTGGAATCTATGTCAGTTATCATTTAATCCCCCCCACAAATATATTCAGATATTTTGGCAAGATGAGATGTAAGCAACACTGGCCTATAGTTTTTGGCCTCAGATCAATCTCCTCCTTTATATATTGAAACTAAGTTCACTCTCTTCAGGATGTTTGATATTTCTCCTATGTCAAGTGATTGTCTCCATATCCAATATAGGGGCTTAGCGATTTCATTCTTGCAGTTTTTAATCAGTGCGCCATCCCATGTGTCTGGGCTTACCACTGAGTGTGCTTTTAGTTTCCTGATAGCTTGTGTAATATCATCTGTTGTAAAGTCAAAGTCTGTTGTACTTTCCGCTTGTATTTCTTTCTCAAAGAACACATTTCTATCATATATTAGTTTATCAGTTTTGGGGATACTGAAAGATGAGTCATAATGAGCTCTTAATATTTAAGATACCTCCTTTAGTTCATGGGATAAAACACTGTTTTCATTTTACAAAAGTCTGATAGTTGCATGATTTTTCAACTTCCTTTTTGCAAAATTATAAAAGTATTGCGAGTTAACCTTTATTGTTTCTATATCATCATCATCTCTGCATGTTTCTCAATTAGCCTAGATCCTGTATGATGCAATCTAGAGGGTGTCTCGTAAGTCTGGAACCATAGGGCAAAATGATAAAAATGCTGGAGAGACTTTTGGGGACTGTTTGTGAAATGAGCGAGAATGGTAGCGGCTGTGTCATCATCAGTGGATGTCCTTGGAGGTCCATTGCATGGTTTATCTCCTATGGATCCCATTTCCCTGAACTTTGCTACAAGTTTGCTGACACAGCTGTGTGTTATCAGCACAGTCCAGATGCACTCTGTTAAATTCCTCAGCAACCTCCCTCTGACTCCGATTTCCTACGAGCAGAATTACCTGGATGTGTTCTTCCTTACTCAAAGACATCATGGGCACTTGCATAAATGGAAAAACATGAATTACTTATTTTACCCTATGGTTCCAGACTCATGGGACACCCTGTACATTCTGCAGTTTAGCATTTAATATTTCTCTGATGTTGTTGTCTTTGCAGTTTCTTAATTTTACAGTTATATATAAGTATATATCTATATATAAAGTTGTAATATTTGAGGGGATGACAACCTAAGTGTGGGTTCCATATTTTGAGCAAGTTCCACTTAGGTCTAACTACTGAGGTCTTTTATCTGAAAGGTGGAGTATTCTGATTAAAAAAATGTAAAAACCTCTTATGAGCAATTACTAGCAACACCCTTTTCCTGGGATAGAGCAAAGCAGAAGGCACACAGTTACCCACCTGTCTCCCAAGTAAGATAAAAGTAATATATATTTTCTTTTATGAAGCATTAAACCTGAAAACTAAACAGACGTAAAAAGTTTTTTCTTAATAAAAATTTAACATTTGCAGATATTTTCCAGTTTTTCAAAAAAACATTCTGAACTCAAAAAGCTAGCTATTAAATTTATGACATGAAACTTTACTGCATCAGCATGACAAGAAAAATTCTCTAAAAACTCAAAATGGGTAACAACTGGTACCCCAAAACAAACTAATGTCATTAAGCCTACATTACTTTACAGTCTGAAATTTATGAATGAAGTTAGTATGAACCCTTAAACTCTCATGAAAATTGAGAAATTAGATTCCAATTTGAAGACAGAACTGTGTTAATCATAATAGAATCTAAGTTCAGAGGTTGGTCAAATTACATGAAACTCTGAAGATGGTTGAACTGCATAAACAATAGAAACTTTGGTAAAACTGGGGAATCCAGTCTGAATGCCAAGCCTTAACTACCCCTCCCTAGTTTAATCTAACCTCATGGAAGAAACTTCTACGTTGTTATGTATAGTTAAGTTAGGTTTTCAGATTTGGGTCTCTAAACTGTGTCTGGATTCTTCAAATTTGCCAAAAATTTAAATGTGCTATTATGGAAGAATTTTTAGACATAACATCTCGATCTACCTTAATTGTATTCTTAAGTTCTTCATCTTTAAGGAGCAGTAGTTGTATCAACTGAGCTTGCTCATTGCTTGACAACCTTTGAGACTTTGGTGCAACACTATTCTCTAATATTTCTCTGGAAAAAATAAGAGAAATTAAGTACTGTAACTTATGAATCAGAGCAATCTTAAATTCTACTTCATAAAGCACATAGCTACAGCTTTCAGCAAAACAGTAGCATGGTGATAACCCCAACATTTTAACTAGATGCTGGACACTGTATACTGAGGAATTTGTCTAACAATCAAGGTAAAATTATTGTACATGTAGGTAACACATGATATGACTAGTAAGGACAAAGATAGTGGGTTTTAATTAAATAGAAATTCTGAAGAAATTAAATAAAAGTATAGGAAATTGATTGACAATTTAAAAAATTGTCAGAGCAATTGTTTTGTAGTAGGTAGCTATTCGATCAAGGGTTGGGATAAGCACAGGTTTATAGATTTTAGCCTTCAATGATAAAGTAATGATTTGAGTAATTTGTATGAGAGTGCAGTTAGGCCAAGGAGGCAAGGAAACTAGGAAGTATTATAATAAGGGTGTACAGTGTTTTTATACTACTGCTCAAAGTATTAGAAATAAGAAAGAAAAATTGATATCTAACATTGCTGGTGAAAATCCTGTTTTTATCACGGGGGATTTTAATTTGTCAAAAGTGGGATAACACTGAGGAAGGAAATAGGGAGGGAATGATTTTCTGGTATTTGTTCATTCCTTTCACAAGTCATAAATAAACCAACTAGTGGTAAGGGTATATTAGACTGTTTTAACTAACTGTGAGGAACTTATTTGAGAGCCTGATAGGAGAAAATTTGGGAGGTAGTGATCACCAGATAATACGCTTTAAAATTAATTACATTACAGCCTCAACTAACAATGAAAAAATTATTCTAAACCTTACTAAAGGGGATTTGGCATATAGCTTAATAAATTTAGGACCTTGGTAAAGGTACCATAGTAAACTAGAGGGATGTTTTCGCAGTTAAATAAACACAAGATGTGGGATGAGTTTAAATGTATTATAGGGATAAAACTTTACTATCCAGACAGTATTCAGAGAATGTAATAGGGCCCTAATTACTAACTTAATCTACCTTAACCAAATCTAACCTAATTTAACTTATTACCAAGCTGTTATAGACTATCTCTGAACACTGTCTGGAGAGTAAAGTTTTGCCAAACTCTTAAAAGTTGTAAGAAGATTTAGAAAGGTACAGACATATTCAATTCTGATTCTTCTCACTCTTTCTGGCAACTAGCTAAGAACCTCTTCAATAACTTTACTTCCTCTTCTTTCCCTTCTCTTTTCCATTCCAACAGCTCAGTTGCTCTCTTCTCCTGAAGTCAGAAATTAGAATCTCTTCTAAAGATGTTTTCTCTGACCTATCTGGGCTCAACTCTAAGAAGGCGTATGGTCCTGATGGTGTTTCTCCTGTTGTTCTTAAGAAGTGCGCTTCTGTGCTGACACCCTGCCTAGGAAAACTTTTTTATCTTTGTTTCTCATCTGGTACTTTTCCTTCCTGCTGGAAATTTGCTTTCATTCAGCGTGTCCCAAAGAAGGGTGACCACTCTCAACCCTCCAACTATCATCCAATTACTTTGATTTCTTGCCTTTCCAAAGTTTTTGAATCTATCCTTAATAGGAAGATTCTTAAACACTTCTCTTTTCACAATCTTCTTTCAGATCATCAGTATGGGTTCTGCAAGGGATGCTCAACTGGCAATCATCTTGTATATCTCTCTGACTCTTGGTCATCCTCCTTTTGGGATTTTAGTGAAACTTTTGCTATGGCACTAGACATATCAAAAGCTTTTGATAGAATCTGGCACAAATCTTTAATTTCCAAACTGTCCTCCTTCAGTTTCTATCCTTCTATCTGTGCCTTCATCTCTAATTTCCTTTCTGGCCAATCTATAGCTGTGGGTTGTAGATGGCCACTGTTCTTCTCCTAAAGCTATCAACAGTAGTGTTCCAAAGGGTTCTGCCCTGTCACCCATTCTTTTCCTTTTATTTATTAATGCTCTTTTAATTTGCACTTCCTGTTCTATTCACTTCTATGCGATGATTCCATTCTTCACTTCTCCACCTGTGTCCCATAGCATCCACTCCATGATTCATGTAGGATGGCTATGGGACACCTGACCTCTGATCTTTCTGCTATATCTGACTGGGGGAGAGAAAACCTTGTGGCTTTCAATACCTCAAAAACTCAGTTCCTCCATCTGTCTACTTGTCACAATCTTCCACACAACTATCCCCTTACCTTCAACAACACACAACTCAATCCTTCCTCTTCTCTTAACATTCTTGGTATTTCCTTTTCTTATGATCTTTCCTTGAAAGATCACATATACTCTCTTTCCAAACCAACTTCTAAGAAGTTAGGTGTGCTGTACTGGCTTTGTGGTTTCTTCACCCCCACTCAGTTGCTCTCTCTGTACAGGGGTCTTGTTCACCTGTGTATAGAATATACTTCTCATGTGTGGGGTGAATCAACCGACACAGCTGTACTTGAGTGGATGGAATCAGAGGCTTTTCATCTCATCAATTCCCTGCCTCTTACTGACCATCTTCAATCTCTCTCTCTTCACCCCAATGTTGCCCAACTCTCTCTTTACTATCACCATTATAACAGACATTGCTTTTCTGAACTCTCTAACTGCATGCCTGCTCCTTTAAGGAGAGCAAGCAGCACCAGACTCTCTACACTTTCTCATTGCTTTTCTGTCCAACTCTCTAACACAAGGGTTAATTGGTATTTTCAGTCTTTCATCTAGTCAAATGGTCAACTCTGGAACAATCTTCCTCAATCCATCATTCCTCCTCTCTATGACCTCCCATCTTTCAAACACAGAGTGTCTAGGCATCTCAAAACCCCCAGACCTTAATTTTGGCTTTTCTTCTTCTTATTCTATAGGAGGGGGTGCTTTTGCGGGTATTCACCCTTGGCCCCTCCTTCCTACATTAAAAAAAAAATATATATATATAACCTTTGGTTAGCTTCTGCCTGAGTTGTTCATTCTGATGAAGGTCAAGCTTTTCACTCCATCTTAGACCTACAGTTTAACGTGGAATCCAAACCATGCCCCACCAGCAGCTCAACATCTAGGCCACCCAGGGTACCCATTTATCTACCAACCACTTTCTTTATTGCGTGGAAGGATGAACAGCTGGGTTTTGCTACATGCTGGCTGCAGTCACCAGGTCTCGAACCCAGGGCCAATGGATTTGTAATGAGCGACGCTAACCACACCACCACCAAGGCGCATATTATATATATATATATATATGAGTTCATCTACTAATTAGGGGAAGTAAAAGGGAATCAGAAATAAATGTATCCAGACAAAAGAAAGTGTCCCAAAAATTTCCTTAATTTTTATAAATAAAACAATAAACAAAATGCTAGCATTGGTTTCAGAAAGTACGGTAATGCATCAATAATTGAGAAAGATGAGAAAATAAAGATAATGCCCTGAATAAACTTTTCACATCTGTTTTCACTAGCCTACATAAAAGTTAAATAACTTGGACAATATTGGATTTAGTATGGGATAGTCATCACTGTGATTGGACAGTGCTTTACTGAGTTTGTATTAAGGATAATATACTGAATATAATTAGTAAATTAAAACCTAATAAGGCCTATCAGACTGCACAATCTACAAAATTCTCACATGACACTCACTTTTTGAAAAATTCTCACTCATAACAATATAAGAAACATAAGGGTAACTCAAAGCCACCAGGGCAAATGAAGATATCTCAAAAACTATACATTTGCACAGGAAAGAGATGTCAGATTCATGCAAAATGACTAAAGATTGGCCAGAAAAATATTTTCATCAAAAACTACTGATGTGTGCTAAAATGAATATTTACCTAATTTTAAATAGAGATGCTGCTTATATATTAAAACAAACATTAACCTAGAGTTAAATTTTACTAACTAGATACGGTAGTGTTCAGAGAGAGTCCATGGGGGCCATAATTACTAACCTAATCAAACTAACCAGACATGGGGTCTATTACTGGGTTTCAATTACTATTACTTTTGATTTCTTCTATTACTATTACTTTTGTATGTAGGGTACATCACTCATTTGAAAAGGATTTTTATGTCTATTTAAATGCAATTAGAAGTAGTGTGTTAACAAATATTTGTTTCAACCAAATCATTACAGTTTCAGAGACTGTAGGTCTTAATAAATTTTAGGTAGCTATTTACGTATTAATGGGGGGCCACCACATATTGATGATTGGTTAGGTTAAGTTGTAATATTTTCGTTAGTTGAAAATTTCTAATACATCATATTTTTTATGTGGCAACAGTTGGTATATGATCATGATCCATTCAATTCCATTCTTAATGCTATTAAAAACTTTTGGCCTCCAGAAACAAATGTTTCTAATGTGTAACATGTATTAATCACTGTAAATATTTGAAATATAAATCATTATAAATATTTTAAAAATATTGCTATTTAAAAAATATGATGTATTAGAAATTTTCAACTAACGAAAATATAACAATTTAACCTAACCAATCATCAATATGTGGTGGCCCTCCATTAATACGTAAAGTACCAAATTTTACTTTATTGAAGGAAAAATTTGCCACAATATTAGTTCACATACATGTTTATTTTAGTTTAGAGTAGATTTAGTTAATTTTTTCAGTTCTTTGTTCACATAATATGTCCACTGCCACTGTAATAGAAAAGTAATAGACTATTATCTATTACTTTGCCTTCTATTACTACGTATTGGTTAAGATTTGGTAGAACACATCCACCAAACTCGATATTCATATTTACACAGTGAGATAAAGGGAAAAAAATAAGAATACTTTATTTTATACTAATTTTGGCAGAAATTCCTATTTATCGAGATATTCACTTTCAAAATTATTAAATTTTAGTGTCACTAATACATACACTCATCAAACCCTCTCATCCTGTGTGTGCATATGTAGTCATGTTATCATCATTAGCCAATCAGTGGCTGCCCCATTGTCACATGACACCCCTGCCCATGTCCAGCACTGAAATTTGAATTCAATAGTTACTTTAGAATGGCTGTGTCTGGTGGATGCTTTAAGTCAAAGTGGGACATTATTAAATAAGTTTTGAAGGACAACAGTGCTACTGTCGTTATATTTCAAGCTCAAAGCATGCTCGAGACCTCTCTTACGTGTCTTCAGTGTGGTAATGAACTTAATATAAGTGCACTGATAATATTTTCAACTAGGCCTAGGTTATATTAGGGGTACCCATGCCCAGTTAGGTTAATTAAATGCCTGGTTAGATCAATTGTATGCCCTTGACAATTGGTTAGGTTAAGTTGTGTTATTTTCATTAGGTTAGGTTACTTTTACCATGAATATTACTGATGAAAATAGGTTTTTCTTGTGTATTTCATGCTGTTTTAATTGATTCTAGCCTTTTTAGCCCACAATTTCTTTCTTCTTCAAAGCCCCCTAGGGGTCAAATTCAATTGAAACAGCATGATAAAATACACCAGAAAAACCTATTTTCATCACTAGTTTGGGTGGATGTGTTCTACCAAATCTTTACCTTACTGTTACAGCCAAAAAATTATGGGTAATTATTCGTTTTTTGACCCAGTCTCTTTTTATAATGAGAGCAAACTTTTCTGGTCAATTTTGAGGTGTTCTGCATGAATCTACCATCTGTTTCCTGTGCAAATGCATAGTTTTTGAAATATCATCATCTTGAAAACTACGCATTTGCACAGGAAACAGATGGCAGTTTTGTACAAAACACCTCAAAATTAACCAGAAAAGTTTACACTCATCATTTTTGTTTAAACTAACAAATTTAAACAAAAATATCATGACTTAACCTAACTAATCATTAAGGGCGTACAGTTGACCTAACCAGTGTCACGTACTGAACTGTCCGCAAAACATTAGGACCGATCAATTTGTGAATGCGTGATCTTTATGGGGGCTCCACCCCCATAGCCCCAAGACCTAAATTATACAAATGATAATGTAATAACATGTGCCAACCTTGCATGGGTAGTCTGCTAAATTTCGCCTGCCCTTAAACTGAAATGACACGTTTATTTTTAGGATTTTTTTTTATAGCACCTAAAGACCTTCTGGTCTTTTCTTAAAATACAAGTACTATTGCATTTAGGGTAGGTCATGGATGTCTTAATTATTCTGTGATTGAAAAAAAGGTCTAAACTCATGTCTTCATCGAGGGCAATATGGCGGATCACGTCTTCAAAATCAAATATGCACAGAGCTGGGCAATAAATACATTGAATGTATTTAAATACTAAATACATGGGAGAAATGTATTTAAATACTAAATACATTTTATGAATGTATTTAGATACTAAATATAAAATATATCAATTATATTTAAATACATTTGTAAATACATTTTAAATACATACAAATTTTAACATATGCATTCACTAATTCATGTTTTGATAAATTTCTACTTTAGTGCACTTTACCTTATTACCGTCTTTAGATTTAATTTTAAAGTATTTTCCATCAAACAGAGGGTGCACTAAATTGTTATCTGCAGATATATCACTGTTTGATTCACCAGATTTGCTTGTTGAAGCCATGACACGCACACGATAAAGAAATCAACCGCTTTCGACTAAGAGTGGCACACAACTGATTGAACTGACACGTTGAAACATGAACCATGCTGTACTACACTGTCGACTCGTCGTACTGTGCTAGTACAGAACGTGTATTAAACCAGTAAAAGTATTTACATTTTTATATTTTGAGTATTTAAATACTCATTAAAGTATTTAAATACTATATTTAAATACATGAAAAACAATGTATTTATAAATACAGTTCTAAATACACAAATGTATTTAAATATGTATTTAAATACAAATGTATTTAAATACTGCCCAGCTCTGAATATGCATACCTGACACATCATACTTTGTCACAAAAAACCAAACTGAACAGAGTTCAGCAAATGAACAATTACTAAAAATGATTTATTTGTAAAACAGGACAAACTGAATTATGCAGAAGTAGCCAGAATCACCAAAAATAAGAAATATTCACCAAATAGTTGATATATAATTAAAAAAACACCAAAAATAAGAAATATATTTTAATAAAAAAAACACATTTTATACAAATTTGCACAAGATAATATATATATTTTCTTATTCAGTTTTGATTGGTTATTCAATATATATTGCTGTTATAGCTGGGTGTGACTGGGTCAAAAAATGAATAATAACCGGTAATAGTAATAGATTATTACAGGATTTTTCAAGTAATAGTAATAGATCATAATTAGGTTATTATTCGTTTTTTGACCCAGTCACACCCAGCTATAACAGCAATATATATTGAATAACCAATCAAAACTTAATAAGAAAATATATATATTATTGGTTAATATTCGTTTTTTGACCCAGTCACACCCAGCTATAACAGCAATATATATTGAATAACCAATCAAAACTGAATAAGAAAATATATATATTATTGGTTAATATTCGTTTTTTGACCCAGTCACACCCAGCTATAACAGCAATATATATTGAATAACCAATCAAAACTGAATAAGAAAATATATATATTATCTTCTACAAATTTGTATAAAATGTACTTTTTTAAAAAAAATATTTTCTACTTTCTAATATGTATATATATAAATTTCGGTGGGTTTGTTTATTTTGGCTACCTTTTTTGGACTTTTTTGGAGGTTTTTCTTGGCTTTTTTTGGCTACTTTTTCTTGCTTTTACCTATTTTTTTCTGTTTTTTGTTAGTGTGATGATTTTCATTCTACTGTTATGATGTGTCAATCTTGTGAACTTGATTTTGAAGACCTAATCCGCGTTGTTGGCCTCGATGAAGATAAAAGTTTAGATGTTTTTTCCAATCACGGCATAATTCCGACATCCGTGATTTGCCCTAAATGTAATACTACCTGTATTTTAAGACAAGACTCGAAGGTGTTTAGGTGCCATAAAAAAAATCTAAAAAATAAGCGTGAGTGTGGATTTACTGTTTCTATCTTTAAGGGCACATGGCATCCTCATTACCGGAAATATTTCGCACGATACTTGTTCCTGGCAGAACATCCTGACGATTCTACAGTTCTGCATCACTTCCTTACTGCAATTGCAGAACTATATCCTCCAAAATAAGGTGACTGGTTAGGTTAAGTTAGGTTGTTAAGTTAGGTTAAGTTAAGTTAGGTTAGGTTAAGTTAGGTTAGGTTAAGTTAGGTTAGGTTAAGTTAGGTTAAGTTAGGTTGTTAAGTTAGGTTGTTAAGTTAGGTTGTTAAGTTAGGTTGTTAAGTTAGGTTGTTAAGTTAGGTTGTTAAGTTAGGTTGTTAAGTTAGGTTGTTAAGTTAGGTTGTTAAGTTAGGTTGTTAAGTTAGGTTGTTAAGTTAGGTTGTTAAGTTAGGTTGTTAAGTTAGGTTGTTAAGTTAGGTTGTTAAGTTAGGTTGTTAAGTTAGGTTGTTAAGTTAGGTTGTTAAGTTAGGTTGTTAAGTTAGGTTGTTAAGTTAGGTTGTTAAGTTAGGTTGTTAAGTTAGGTTGTTGTTAAGTTAGGTTGTTAAGTTAGGTTGTTAAGTTAGGTTGTTAAGTTAGGTTGTTAAGTTAGGTTGTTAAGTTAGGTTGTTAAGTTAGGTTGTTAAGTTAGGTTGTTAAGTTAGGTTGTTAAGTTAGGTTGTTAAGTTAGGTTGTTAAGTTAGGTTGTTAAGTTAGGTTGTTAAGTTAGGTTGTTAAGTTAGGTTGTTAAGTTAGGTTGTTAAGTTAGGTTGTTAAGTTAGGTTGTTAAGTTAGGTTTGTTAAGTTAGGTTGTTAAGTTAGGTTGTTAAGTTAGGTTGTTAAGTTAGGTTGTTAAGTTAGGTTGTTAAGTTAGGTTGTTAAGTTAGGTTGTTAAGTTAGGTTGTTAAGTTAGGTTGTTAAGTTAGGTTGTTAAGTTAGGTTGTTAAGTTAGGTTGTTAAGTTAGGTTGTTAAGTTAGGTTGTTAAGTTAGGTTGTTAAGTTAGGTTGTTAAGTTAGGTTGTTAAGTTAGGTTGTTAAGTTAGGTTGTTAAGTTAGGTTGTTAAGTTAGGTTGTTAAGTTAGGTTGTTAAGTTAGGTTGTTAAGTTAGGTTGTTAAGTTAGGTTGTTAAGTTAGGTTGTTAAGTTAGGTTGTTAAGTTAGGTGTTAAGTTAGGTTGTTAAGTTAGGTTGTTAAGTTAGGTGTTAAGTTAGGTTGTTAAGGTTGTTAAGTTAGGTTGTTAAGTTAGGTTGTTAAGTTAGGTTGTTAAGTTAGGTTGTTAAGTTAGGTTGTTAAGTTAGGTTGTTAAGTTAGGTTGTTAAGTTAGGTTGTTAAGTTAGGTTGTTAAGTTAGGTTGTTAAGTTAGGTTGTTAAGTTAAGTTAGGTTGTTAAGTTAAGTTAGGTTGTTAAGTTAAGTTAGGTTGTTAAGTTAAGTTAGGTTGTTAAGTTAAGTTAGGTTGTTAAGTTAAGTTAGGTTGTTAAGTTAGGTTGTTAAGTTAAGTTAGGTTGTTAAGTTAGGTTGTTAAGTTAAGTTAGGTTGTTAAGTTAGGTTGTTAAGTTAGGTTGTTAAGTTAGGTTGTTAAGTTAAGTTGTTAAGTTAAGTTAGGTTGTTAAGTTAGGTTGTTAGGTTAAGTTAGGTTGTTAGGTTAAGTTAGGTTGTTAGGTTAAGTTAGGTTAAGTTAGGTTAAGTTAGGTTGTTAGGTTAAGTTAGGTTGTTAGGTTAAGTTAGGTTGTTAGGTTAAGTTAGGTTGTTAGGTTAAGTTAGGTTGTTAGGTTAAGTTAGGTTGTTTAGCACGAATGCAAACTTTTCTGGTTGATTTTGAGGTATTTTGCACGAATCTGCAATCCATTTCCTGTGCAAATGCGTAGTTTTTGAGATGACAATATCTCAAAAACTATGCATTTGCACAGGAAATGGATGACAAATTCATGCAGAGCACCTCCAAATTGACCAGAAACATTTGCTCTCATTATAAAGAGAGACTGGGTCAAAAAATGAATAATTACCATTATAGACCTATATCAACTATTTGGTGAATATTTCTTATTTTTGGTGATTCTGGCTACTTCTGCATAATTCAATTTGTCCTGTTTTACAAATAAATCATTTTTAGTAATTGTTCATTTGTTGAACTCTGTTCAGTTTGGTTTTTTGTGACGAAGTATGATGTGTCAGTTATGCATATTTGATTTTGAAGACATGATCCGCCATATTACCCTCGATGAAGACATGAGTTTAAACCTTTTTTTCAATCACAGAATAATTAAGACATCCATGACCTACCCTAAATGCAATAGTACTTGTATTTTAAGAAAAGACCAGAAGGTCTTTAGGTGCCGTAAAAAAAAATCCTAAAAATAAATGTGTCGTTTCACTTTAAGGGTAGGCGAAATTTAGCGGACTACCCATGCAAGGTTGGCACATGTTATTACATTATCATTTGTATAATTTAGGTCTTGGGGATCCGCCCCATAAAGATCACGCATCACAAATTGATCGGTCCTGTTTTGCAGACAGCTCAGTACGTGACACTGGTTAGGTCAACTGTACGCCCTTGATGATTGGTTAGGTTAAGTCATGATATTTTTGTTTAAATTTGTTAGTTTAAACGAAAATGATGAGTGTAAACTTTTCTGGTTAATTTTGAGGTGTTTTGTACAAAACTGCCATCCGTTTCCTGTGCAAATGCGTAGTTTTCAAGATGATGATATCTCGAAAACTACACATTTGCACAGGAAACAGATGGCAGATTCGTGCAGAACACCTCAAAATTGACCAGAAAAGTTTGCTCTCATTATAAAAAGAGACTGGGTCAAAAAACGAATAATTACCCTATTACCTATGTCTGAAACTAACCTAACCTAATTTAACATATTACTAAGTTTTCATGAGATCTGTCTCTGAACACTGTCTGCATAGTAAAATTTGGTCGGAAAAAGTACTTTTAATATGGTACACTGGCAATGGTAAAGGTTTAGGTTACTTCCAAGCCTTGCTAGGTCTAGCTAGCCTAGGAGGACCTATCTTTAAGCTTTCATGAAATCTAATGCTAGGTTACGATATATTTATATTATTATACACATCTACCTACTTAGTAATTAATTCTATATCGTCTAATAAAGATAACAGTTTTTCTTTGGTACTAATATTCGTCATTTTGTTCTATACTCGCTTAATTCGAACGTAATTGTCCTCTTCCGACAGAATAATACAGAGGCGTTGCCATAGGCAACCTGCAATCATCATCGAACAAAGCAACTTTAAGCAAAGATTATATGCAAGATATGAAACTGACCAAATTTTCCATTATTTATCGCATTATCCTACCAAATGAATAGTTGGTGCTCGCCATCTAACGGATGGAGTGAAAACTAAACTTACACAAGGCCATGCTCGCACGATTCAGAGGTATATTAGCATAAAATTAATATTAGCATATTGATCTGCGAAAAATGCAAGCCTGCGTACTTAAGTGACTGGTCCTATATCTGATTTGTATTTAAGTATATAATAAATATTAAAGGTACTTACGTATTATCGGGACTACCAAACTGCTTATTATGTATTTTTGCTCTCGTCATTTTCGTTTATCACAACTTAACCTAACCAATCATCAAGGGCGTACAGTTGACCTAACCGGGCATTCAGTTGACCTAACCGGGCATTCAGTTGACCTAACTGGGCACTCAGTTGACCTAACCGGGCATTCAATTAACCTAACAGGTTAATATTGGCTATTTCACCTAAATACCTACTGATCTTTTCGTATTAGGCACTCACTGTCACATTTCGGGCAAGTTAAGGATGAGAGAATAACGCCGTTAGCCAGTTAGCTACGAAAAACGAAAATGACGAGAGCAAAACTACATAATAAACAGTTTGGTAGTCCCGATAATACGTAAGCACCATATTAAAATATAACTTAAGTTGACGACGTTTTTTCGCAGGCACTTTAGCTCTCCTTCCACACATTAGTTACCTGAAGAGAGAAAAAGCTAACGCAAAATTGCGTTTGCAAATAATTTTTGCTTCAAGACAAAAAAGCCGCGCCTTCGGCCTTCGGCGAAGCCCTACCTCCTTCACGGGTACGGCTTGTGATCACTTCGTGATCTTTAACGCCGGTCATCTTGATAGATCTGACCCTAACGGGCGACTGAGAGAGAGAGATATTTGTTACTCCGCTCAAAACCGCACAATTTTTGTTATTTACATGGAAATCGTCGTGAATGGGGTGTCAGGACCTGTGATGATATGCAAAAGACAATTAAATCACAGGAATTCGAAAATAATCGTCAAAGTACGAGTGAGTGATAAAAAGGATAAGAAAAATATAAGTACATGAAAATTTAAACTATAAAATAATTTGTAGCTTAAATGAAGATAAACAAAATCTTTATTTCAGACTCAACAGTTGCAAAAAAGTATATAAGTGATCTATATATAAATAAAATACAATATTAATATCACACACACACGGTAATTATTTAATGTTTCACCAACACTGAATTTAATATCCAAAATACATTTTTCAAATGTATTTTGGTGTGTTCTGCTCAAATATGACCTTCATATCTTGCACAAATGAACCGAAACAAAGTTATGAAACATTAAAGTTTCCTATGTTTTGGTTCATTTTCGCTAGAAATGAAGATCATATATGAACCAAACACAAAACCAAACGGGCTAGGAATATATATATATATATATATATGTGTGTGGTGTGTGTGTGTGTGTGTGTGCACACAGTGTGTTCGAAAAGTGTCTCCGCAGTGCGATGTTAAACGCATAGGAAATTGAAAAACTACAATGTTTTCATTCAACCATGATTTAGTGATTTTATTACATAACCTTTTAATTTTACAGCATGTGTTGAAAGTTTTCCACCATTTTGCAGGCACAGAGCAACTCGTCTACACTTGTTGTCAAACACTTTTTTTTAAAGTGTTGGTTGATATTGAAGCAATGTAAGTGGATAGTGTGGTTTTTAAGTTCTGAATTGTTTTCGGGCGCTCTTTATAAACAACACCTTTTGCTGCTCCCCACAAGAAATAGTTGGGTGGCGTAAAGTCTGGGGATCGTGGAGGCCAAAGCCCCCTTGAAATTATGCGATCCCCAAACACATCATGCAGTAGCTCCATCGAAAGGTGAGTAGTGTGTGCCGTGGCACCATCTTGCTGGAAGTATGCATTCAGTATTTCCATTTCGTTTAGCTGTCCAATAAATGGATACAGAATTTCTGAACAGCATCGCTCAGCATTTATCGTGTTCTCAAACAAAATGGGACCGACAATTCGCTTTCTTGATATTGCAACCCAAACGCCGATTTTCTGGTCGTGCAATGGTGTTTCATGAATTTTTTACCAAGCTATCGACACACTATTGCCACGATCCCAACTCTGTCACAGTACTGACACGATCGAGTTTAAACCGGCTGAAACCGGCTTAGCGAGCATATACTGGCTATAGCACGTTGACTGCGGAGACTTTTCGAACGCACTGTGTATATATATAACCTAACCTTAACCCGTGTTCTCCTATTGCGTGTACTAATGATAATATATACGTACTAAACTTACCTTATTACTAGGCTTCGGATTTCTATGCACTAAAAATCTGCTAAATATGCATGCTAATATGCACTGAAAATGTTGAAAATATGCACTTATTTATGCACTATAAATTTGAACATTCCTAGTCTAAATTAGGATTTTCAAATAATGATACACCAGATTTAGTTTATTGAATATATGAAACAAAATTGTATTTACCAAACACATGCATAATAAAACTAAAATAAATCCATTGCTCAATTTATAACAAAAATAGGACACATTTTAAAACTGCAATTAGGTTCTTGACTACAAATAAATTGAATTACACTATAACTACAATATGCATTAAATTTTTGTATTATTATTATTTATTAATAATTTTTATTGTAAACTTTTACCAAATAGTCCTAAATATGCACTAACACAAAAATCATGGAAATATGCATTTATCTTAAAAAACCGTAAATTATGCACTTATGCATGCAAATATGCAAAAATCCGAAGCCTACTTATTACCTTATTCAAGGTCACTGTTGGTGAAACATTCGTCATTCAATAATAACCATCACACACTACTAATTTAAATCAAGAAATCGTTGGATTAGTGTCAGTATTTGGGATATAACAAATACCGACGTCAGCCCAAATGATTTCTGCTGTCATGAACTTTACATTCCTTTGTGCCATTCTCATCAATACACGTACTCTTCTTATTCATATCATACCACCACATCAAAATGATTGAGAGAGAGCATTAGGCAGTAAAATATATAAATTTGATGATGATACACAAGTTGACGCCCTATAGTCAGTTACATAGCGAAATCTTATAAAATACAGATATATCTTCAGAGATTAGTGTTCACAAATGCAAAAGTTCTTCATTGGCAGTAATGATGAATAATTTCAGAATTACATCTAATCAACTTTAGATTCTACTCACAAATATATTGTTAGATTAGGTTGTT
>JAJOZX010000477.1:0-2500 GCA_023014485.1 Bathynomus jamesi | reverse complement strand
TACCATACAACAATAAGGCGAATCATCGCAGGCAAAACAGAAAAGTGTTTGCAGTCTTCTGACCAAGTGAAAACAGTCGGTGAAATTTCAAATACAATATATCTTCAGAATTAAAGTTCAAAGCTCAGCGGCACGAGAAACGAACCGAATCAAGAACAGTGTTAGACTCAGTATATGCAATCCGTTCAACTGTACGGGGACCCTAATACCCAGAGACGACAAAAATTTAGCTAAAAAAGACACGCAAATTTCAAACAAGCAGAGCTGGGCAATAAATACATTGAATGTATTTAAATACTAAATACTAAATACATGGGAGAAATGTATTTAAATACTAAATACTAAATACATGTTACGAATGTATTTAGATACTAAATACAAAATACATCAATTGTATTTAAATACATTTGTAAATACATTTTAAATACATACAAATTTTAACATATGCATTCACTAATTCATGAGTAACAACAATATAAAATGCTTGATAAAGGATAAAGAAATAGTACAATCTAATTATATATTTCCATTTTTAGAACAAAACAAAAACAAAAGAACTTAGAACTTACGATGTTCAACCAGTGACATATTATACTCATTATATCATTGCAAAATGAGTAACAATTAATGAGTAGATGAGACATAAACGTAAACATAAGACGTAAACATAAACATAAGGCACCTTACGAATTCTCTTTTATTTCACGGTTGCTGCGGATCAAAACCAGAACGTGTATTAAACCAGTAAAAGTATTTACATTTTTATATTTTGAGTATTTAAATACATTGTATTTAAATACTCATTATAGTATTTAAATACATATTTAAATACATGAAAAACAATGTATTTATAAATACAGTTCTAAATACACAAATGTATTTAAATACGTATTTAAATACAAATGTATTTAAATACTGCCCAGCTCTGCAAACAAGTCAGATAAGACTGTTTCAATGAACGCGGAGGAACTGTCTCGGCGCGTGTGCATTGGTGGCCCCACAGGGGCCAGCTTCCCTGGATCCGACATTGATCAAGAGAGAGAGAGAGACCACTCAACGAACATTTGAATTAGATGCAGTTGGCGTTTGATCCACCACATCCATCCTACTATGCAACTGTTCCTCCTAGATCTCTACAACCGTATATGGATTGAGGGCACTTTCCCTTCTCGGTGGAAAGAGGCCCACGTAATACCAATCCCCAAACCCGGCAAAGACCCCCTTGACCCCACTAATTATAGACCAATCGCATTAACATGCTGCGCCTGCAAAATCTTTGAGAAAATGATCGCCGCGCGCGACTCTCCTTTCTCCTTGAAAATACTGACTCCCTCCCGGCTACCCAGTTTGGCTTTAGACAGTTTCGCTCTACTACAGACCCTCTCCTGCTCCTCAGCCGATACATACATAACGCCTTCAATAGGGGACAGTTTGTCCTGTCCACTTTCTTCGACATCCAGAAGGCCTACGACACCACCCATCGACGTATAATCCTCAGTGAGCTCCAAAATTTGGGTTTCGTCGGAGCCTTGCCGACTTTCATCAGAGGCTTCCTCTCCTCCCGGACCTTTCAAGTACGGGTGGGCTCAGTCCTCTCTGACACCTTTGAACAAGAGGACGGGGTCCCAAAGGGAAGCATCCTCAGTGTCATATGCTTTTCACTGGTAATGAACACAGTAGCAACATCCCTTCCACCCACAGTCCGTTCCTCCATCTACGCAGACGACCTTGCGATATAGTTTGCGGGGCGGGAACTGCCCGTCGTCCAACGACAAATTCAGCTCGCCATCCATCGGGTGGATAGGTGGGCGACATCAGTTGGTTTCCGCCTATCCACCTCTAAAACCAAAAGTATGGTCTTCAGCAGGAGAAGATCCACAGCCATACCTTCCCCCTTGGTCACGTTATACGGCGAGCCCCTCGAAGTGGTGCCCACCGCCCGGTTTCTGGGTATGACATTCGACCGACGGCTCAACTGGGTTCCCCACCTCAGGCACCTGAAACACACGCTCCAGCGTCCCCTCGCTCTCCTAGATCACCTTTCCCACAATACGTGGGGCGCTGACCGACGCTCGCTCCTCCGTCTTTACACCTCCGTGGTCCAGTCAAAGCTGGACTATGGGAGTGTTGTATACGCGTCTGCCTCCAGCACTTCCCTCCGAATCTTGGACCCGGTACTTGACAGGGGCCTCCGCCTCTCCACCGGTGCCTTCCGATCCTCCCCAGCTTCCAGCCTCCAAGCAGAATATAACTACCTCCCTCTCACCCACCGACGGGGTCTGCTCCTCATGCGGACCTACCTTTGGGCGCAGAGGCTGCCCTCGTCACTTCTGTGCGCGGCGATTTTAGAACCTCCGCCCCAGGGTCAGAGCTGGTACTTCACGGAGCGGTCCGCTCTTTCCTGGATCTTTCCAACATGCTCCTCCTTCAGTCACCCCCATCTCGTATCATATCCATCCCCCTGGCTCCCCACCATAATCAAGTTTTGCAGGGACTTATG